>CM062812.1:930930982-931225982 GCA_031772625.1 Pinus tabuliformis | reverse complement strand
GGTCTAACAAATCATTTTTATTATTTAACCTCATTAAATCTAGCAACTATTTTGGTATAAATAGGAGAGGTTTTGATCTTCATTTCACCATGATCATTTCATCATTACCATTATAACTAAATTTCTCTTGAGCTCTACCACATTTTGAGTTCTCACATTCTCTAGGCCTTTGCTAGCCGAATCACTTGATGGAGAGAGAGAATGTCCATTTGCAAGATAGGATACATAATGAACCCTCTCAAGGAGGAGGTTTACTAGTGCCCTTTCGTAGCTTGGAGGTATCCACCACATGTTCTACAATACAAATGCCATTTTTGGGTGAATTATTTGGAGTTTTATTACATGTCTTATGGTTTACATTTATGAACTATTTGTTGTTACATTTATTTCATATCTATAAGAAAAAAATACAAGTGAAATCAATAGACTCTAGGGTCAATACAATACTCAAATTTACTTGTTGGACTAGATGCAACCCTTAGATCTTATTTTTCACTAATCCTTGCTTCAAAAAACTTCCAACAATGTAGTTTAATCATTTTCTTCTTTTAATGATTCTCGAGGGCTTAACACTTGTTTGGATCAACCAAAAACTTTGAAATTTCTCCATAAGTTTAGAAATGATGTTTTTCACTCAAGTTAATTATTTATGTTTAATGTGCTTACTTCAATCTATTTTACTAAGGTGCATGCTCAAAGAGCCCCATGAAACATTGCACAATCCCCATGGGATCTTGTTCAATTCTCTTTCTTGAAATTTATCAGCATTATTTGCTAGGTATAGCATTGTTTTTGTTCCATTCCTATTTTCCATTAGATTTTTGACAAGCTTAATTTCATATTTGTCCATATTTATTTTAATGGAATCATAAGGTTTATTTTAAATGAAATTGAGATTTTAATTAGATGATTCAATTAATACATTAATTTGTTTATACAAGTGGAACCTTTATTAGATTATCATGGTAGAATACATAAGAGAAGGTATTTTGTTAATTCTCTTTTGTATAGTTTTTTAATTCCCTAACATTTAAATGGGACAAACAAAACTCACAAAAAAACATGAGTACTTCCCCATGATCCATGGATCATAAACGATCATAAACAAGTTAAATTATCATCCCTAATTATAGAGACTAACCTCTAGGGGATCAAAAGAGTAGAACCTATGACCTCCCCAACTTCAAAAGAGATATCTCACATTTGAATCATGAATACTTGAGCTAACATTCAGAGCTTGGTACAAGAATTTATTCTTAAAATTATAGTGCATTTACTAGCTCGTTTTTATTTCAAGTTCAAATCCACTTCCTTCTTTCATATGGCAATCACAAAGTACTCTTTTTTTCACCTTTGCATTGTTGGATTGCTTGTCGTGATTCATTTAAAAATAAAAGTGTCATTATTTCTTTTATAAGAGACTTGTGCATCAAAAATATATCAAAAGGAGTTGAAGGAAAGATGAATAAAGCATTGAGGATGATGAAGGATCCAACATATGAAAAATCCACTTTCAACAAATAGAGGATCCATCATCAAAAAATTTCATAATTCCATCACAATGGAGAATGGAACAAAATTCAAGTGCAATTTCCATCCAAGTCACAATACAAGAGTGCAAGCATTGTCACCAAAGCACAAATGGAATGGGAATGGAGCACTAAAATTTAACTTTCCAAGCAATTTATTAATTGTGCAAGAAAACATCAAGAATCAAGATAGCTTTGACCTTAAGGTTTTAAATGGATAAGTTTCACTACATGTGAATAGATGATTTTAAATAATATGTAAACATTTATGATTCACAAGTTGAAACGTGATTTAACAGTCAAACTCTTTAGTGAGTCAAGAACATTGAGAAGATGAAGAGGCTCATTTAGTAGATAAAAGGATAAAAAATCGAAATATAAAGAGGCACGAATTCTTCTTATAAATATAACCTTTTTCCTTGAGAAAAAGTTCCTCTTTTGGTAATTGTAGGTTATCTTAGTGATTATTGGACATTGTGGTTCACTTATTTTTGTTATACTCTTGCAATTTGTCATTATGTGCAAATTATTGTCTCCTCTCACAACTTTCTTGATCTCTGTAAATAATGAATATCCGAATTTATGAATTATTCTCTTATTCTTTTGCTTATTATAACTTATGTTTTGGATTTCTAACTATGGCTCTAAACAAAGAAGTCCATTATAGGAATAAACTATTTCCCAATGCCTTGAATCTCTAATTATGCATAAGGTGTAGTTGTAGCTACTATATTTTTTTTAATCACCTTTCATTTCCACCCTAGTTGTGTGATTGTGAAGTGTGCTTGGCCATTGAAATATTTCTCTCATTTATGATCCATGCTAGACCTCTATTATGGATTATTCTTGTCACTAGATTTTATATCACATTGTATTTCTAGTACTTTGTTATATTGCTCCTTGCTATAGAATTTAGATTAATTTTCATTTACATTTTCATTTTCCATCTTCTTTTGGCATATCAAATTGGAAATTTATGTTGAATGTCATTTTAGCATACATATAGTAGAGGGTGCCACAACCCTGAGGGTTTTCCTTCAAGGGTGGGAGTGTTATTTTTGTTCCTTAGCCTTGTCAACCTGTGTTGTCAAAGAAGGCCTTAACCCTACACCAACACAATAAAAACTTGTGAAGTCACTAAAATTGTTGTTTCTCCCTACACATAGTTAACCCCATTCACTAAAGCATAAATAAATCATGTTGATGACCCTCTATTGTTACATATAAAGAGGGCATCATTTTCTACTACAAATCTTGTTGAAATTTTTGTAGGGTCTTCTATATTGATAATTACTTCAAATGATTTAGATACTTTTCACATTCTTATCCATTATTCCAGCATTAATCAATTACACATAAGACATCAACAACTTAATATTTATGATAATAGCATTATGAAGAAACAACCACACAAATAACACAAGATTTTACCCTAGGGAGACCCACATGGGGGAAAACCCACAACCTTTTCCTTAGATAAATCATCAAATTCAATAGAGATACATCATTCAAATACAAGGTAAAAAAACCAACAAATTAGATAGGTCAAACCTAGTCCAAATCCATCCTAGTCAAGTAATAATTCTACTAAAGAAGCTCAGAGTAATATAATTTGCTAGGGTAGAATTTCAGTTCTCTTCTTCATCCATAAACTTGGTCCTGCAACATGGTTATACCTCAGAAATTCATCCCTTCTATTTACAAGTCCTACCATAGAGTTTTGATCCTTCATCAATGAAAGTCGTCCATCAATATATTTCCTTCACGTAGATTTGATCCTTCAAATGAGATATAAAGTCCACCTTGAACCCATATTTCTTCCTTGTCTCCTTCACATGGCTAAATAGAAGATTATGCCTTAGAAGATTGGTTCGTATTTACCTCATAAGTCCAAAGTTACTTGAACCAAAACCGAATTGCACCTCGAGGGAGGTTGAATGCCTCATATCTATATTGGACTAGCTATCTAAATGGGTGCCTCCATGACAGGGCCAACTTGACTAGAAGGAGAGCCAACATGGCTAATTTTGGATCCAAATAAACTTAGTTTTAAAATTCAAACTTTTATCTTTTGCAAAGGATATGAAGAGGATGCCTTTAATATTTATTTTGACCAAAATATGAATAACATGCTTTACATTCATTATCATAAATACATCAAGACCAAAAATATAAATTATGAAGACCGACCATAGCTACAAAATTCAACATTCCCTCTTAGCTAGGGAGGTATTATTAATTACTATCCAAATGTTCTAATTTTTTATTTCTCTAAGAAAAGGTTATAATTAATCTAAGTACCATAATTGGGTCAACAATTGTGACACATGGTAATCCAACAACATCAACCATTTATCATAATTTGGGTCAGCACTTCAGACCTATGATATTTCCTTACCATAATTTGGGTCATTTCTTCAGACACATGGTAAATCAACTACATCAATTAATCACTATCATTCAAGTCAATACTTTCGACCTATGGTTTTTTCTCAAAATAATTTAGGTTAGTACTTCAGACACGATGGATATCATTTAACATCAACTAGTCACCATAATTCGGGTAAATACCTGACACATGGCATCTCGACTAGTCTTGGTTCACCATAATTTTTGTCAATGACACATGGTGAATCAAAAAAGCCAAATTATAGTTGCATAATCCAAGGCCTGGTGCTAAATGGACATGATGCGCTAGGAATATTCTTTCTCAATCAGGTCAACATACTAGACACTGGAATAATAATTATCCTCTACCAAACCATTCTCTCTAATTCTGGTTAGTATACTTGACACAGAGATAATTTCATTCGTTTACTAGACCATTCTCCCTAATTCAAGTCAATATACGTGACACAGATAGAATGTTAGTCCATGATGTTATCTAATCATTACTCCCGCTCACTAAGAGAGGAATTTTCAACAAATCCAAGCTTGTCCCTGAAGTATATATATATATATATATATATATATATATATATATATATATATATATATATATATATATATATATATATATATATATATATATATATATATACTTCACTCAGGGATAGAGGTTTTGCTATAAATATACTATATAATAGAATAATACTGAAGCCATACTGCCTCTTTTGCTTTGACCTGTCATCATGGTCATCACCTGCACTTGAACAAGAAAATCTTGCAACTAGGCTCTAAATAAAATAGCTTCTTAACCTGCCAATCAATCTACAATATACTTGGTCTTACAATACTGAGTTCCATAGATGTTTGCTTGATGCTCATCCAAGAAATTATAACGAAGCCCAAATTGAAGCAGTATATTGATTGACTCTTTTCTCCCAACAGCATTCTCTGCCCAATATGAAGCTGCAATTGTACTTCACTAATACAAATCACAAATCATAATTGAATTTGTCATCTCTAACTTCTTGTTGTTGTGACAAACACCCTCCAAAACTTTTCCTCCACTTGAATTTTGTAGCCTCATTTTGATTCTGCAATCTATTGCTCAAGGTTGATGTTAGTAACATCATTTTCATTTGATGTTTTCTAAGATTATAACCATTGAAGCCACTTGCTTACACATACTTATCTTTCGATGTATTCACAAGAGCGCCTCTTCTCTAACAAGCCTAGCAGTCAATGTGAACCCTAGAAAATGTAGCATTGTGCAATCCTTGATTATCATCATTGCACAGAGTCTGATGACAAAGATTGTGCAATCCATGTCGACAGTCATTGTGCAACATTATTCGACAATATTTCTCACTATTACTGGAAATTATATCATCATTCTAGCGAGTATTCTTAACTATCTCTTTTGTGCACCTTTGCTTTCACAAGTGTTTCTTTCACTTTTTCAACTGTTTTTTTTCTTTCTTTCACTTTCACAAGTGTCTATTTTTCTTTCTCTTCTTGATAGCATGTGTCGCTTTCACTTTCTTTATCTTTTTCAAGCATTTTTTTCACTTTTTCTTAATTGTCATGAGTGTTTCTTTTGATTGTTTTTACTCTTGCATGTATCACACGTTTGTGCACCTATAGAGGATCTCTAGCACACTCTTTTCCATTATTTGATCTTATATATCATAAGAATATGCACTAGACACATTTCCACAGCTTAGCACACTTTCTAGTTGCATTTGACACTTCCTATCATAACTTAAATTCTAATTGTCTCAAAGTTATGTTTCAATTGTTGCACTTATAAATAAGTATTGTTTTTTGTAGGTTTAATTTTGTACATATTAATTCTGGGTACTGAATGCCTTTTGTTCATGTGTTGGATTGTATAAATGTGTGTGTTTATGACTCATCACATATTTTCACTCTCACTCTCTTATCTCATTGATCCCACACTTATTCAATTTTGGAGTTTTTCTTAGTCATCTCAACATGCTCAATCCATGATTTATCCCTCACCCTCCTCCAACTTGCGCATTTCCAAGCAACAGTGATGAAGCCTTACCTCCTAGAATTGTCCACTATGTAATCATAAAGGACAGCCTCCTTCAACTATGCATTGCAAAATTTCAGAGTTTAGTTACTCCATTCTGCTAACTACATTTTCTCAATGCATGCTCCTTGACCAACCTTGCCTAGTGTTGGAATATATGCATTTCTAGTGGATAGTTGGGTCATCTTTGGACCCTTTCCTTGCTCAACTACACACTACATAATCACAGCAAAAAAGCTTGTTACTCTTTCCTCTTTCAGTTTCTCAATTGTGAAATGTCTTGGTCAGGATTTCCCTTACTGCACCTTGTGCAATCTCACTAGACATTGGGGTCATCCTTGTGTCATTATCATTCCCAACTACATAGTCACTACCTACAATGACTATTCATTGTGCAATCTCAATGTCCAATCTTTGCCTCTTGCACTTACTCATTGTGAAATCTCAATGTCCAATCTTTACCTCTTGCACTTACTCACTATGCAATCTCTACCTAGTCAATCCGTCACTATGCACTATGCATTCTCAGTCAATGGTCAATCCATGTCTCATACCTTGACTTGATCAACTTTGCAATCAACTATCTGAGTCATTCTAGAATTTCATATTTCACAATCAACTTAATGTCCCTCCCTAAACTATGAAATATTGCTTTCATGTCCCTCAATCACTGGGAATTATGTAGTCACAATGATCAGACCCTCATCATTGCCTCATGTTTTTGCACATTGTAAAATCCCTAAGCCTTTCCCTCAATCCTGCACTCTATCCAGGCTAAATCAGTGAGTTGCATAAGAAGCAAGTTAGAATATGATATTTACAAACTTACCTTTCCTTATCATGAGTAAACTTCACTTACAGGTATACCATCACAACATGGAATGGTGATGCTAAAGGAATATGCCAAGTAGGAGTTACAAGAGAGCACTTGTAAATAAGGAGAAAAAGGAAGAATTGTCTTGAAGGACATGAAGGAGTCTTGGATAAGGACAAAAGAGGTGTAAACTCACACTCACTTGGAAGGTTTTGACACTAATCTAGACCCTTTCAAGGGTGAAGATAAAGAACAAGTAAATATCCATCATGAAGAATTCAAAGTCATAGAAGCAAGGAGAAAATCTTGGCATTGATGAAATGAAGTATTATGTCACTGTCGACAAGTCATGGCTTCTCAAAGTGTCATCACAAAAAGTCATATATGTCAACCTATTTTGCCACATCAATTATGTAATGTAATTATGTAAATTCCAAAAGAGAAAATTTAAATTTTGTGGAAGCCCGAGGGTCCCACATGGAATGTGAAAAGTCACTAGTAAGTTCTAAGGTCATATAGAAGCTCACAGGTCATATAGGAATTTGAAAATTCATAGTAGGAGCTCAAGAGTCATGAGGGAGGTCAAGAGTCATGTGTGAGGTGGAAATTCACCTCATTTGTTATAAATACACCCTCATAGCTCAAGAAAAAGGACTTTGGACTTTGGACTTTTCACCTTGGCTTCTCTAGCTTGGCATAGGAGAGAAGATATTTCTTTGGAGGAGCAAGTAGTAACTCAATGTTCCACTATTAGGGCTAGTGTGGCATATTTGTAATTTTGTAACTTCGGGCTTTCACTTAATATTTAATTTCTTAGAGCTGGTGCAATTTCATGCATATGTCGTGAATAATTGTGATACTATTCTTCCATTATTTTCCATGTTGAAAATAGCAACAAGAAATGTTAAAAATAGCAACAAGAAAATCCTAATTTAATTTGTCCTTGAATTAAATTAGAAATTAAATTGTAATTATATTCTCATGGCAACTCAACTTGTAACAATTAACTAAGTTAAGTTGACTTAGTTGGCTTCATAAATACAATTTGGAATTATATCTAGATTTATGTAGAGTGATCCCTAAATTTTAGGGGCCCGGGTTAAGTTATTATTGACTTGTAATTATTTAATTCAGTTTAACTGAGTTAAATTCAATTAAACTAGTTCTAATCGATGGAGGAACTAGTAAGAGGTCAAGTGAATTAAATTGGATTTAATTCACATGTAGTGATCAATCAGATAAATGTTAATTCACTCATAAAAAACTCAAGCATGTCAGTTCATAGGAAGACCCAGTTCAGATTAGAGTTCAGAGACAGTGTACTATCAGTTGTAAAATCGTCTTAATTAAAACAATGGTGAATGCAATTAGAGGAAGGCATGTGGATGGATTGTGAAGTTACTAGTGAGGAATTTCCCAATTAAATATGGGTTAATTCCCAAGGTAACAATACAAGGAAGTAGGGGCTTGGCAAGCAACATATTTGGCTAAGTATTGGCTTGAGCTAGTTTTTGAAGCAGTGAGATAGTTTGTACTTGTGCAGAGATTGTTCGGGTTGAACAAGAATTTTATTTTCTTCTCATATCTTCTGGTTAATGCAATATATATATAACGTGGTTTTTAGTTGAGGTTTTCCCTAGATAAATTATTGTGTTATGTGATTAAAATTCTTCCTTTTCTACTTCATGATTTCATCGATCAATTTTTGTTTCCACTGATGAGTAGAGTAGATTCGAGTTAATTGTTTTAGCATATCACAATCTATAGTTTGGATCTACAATAAAAATATACATGATATCAGAGTTAAAATCACTATAGAAGAGGAGAACACGAGTTTGTTGTGCAGATGAAATCGAATTTGCAGTGTCATACTTCAGAGCCAGCAGGATGTCGTTATACGATTTGAGATTTGAGTATGCCCTTGAGGGAAGCTCAAATTACATAGCTTGGAAGGACATGATGGAGGTAGTGTTTTAAGACAACGGGTTGAAGGAATTCATAGATCATGATATCTAGAATCCTCCAACATCTGATGTTAAAGATATGGAAAAATGGATAAAGTGTGTGGCAAAGGCGAGAAGTATTATCCTAGAAGGAGTTTGAGATCATATTGTCTTGAATATCCATGGTAAGGAAACTTGTTTTGCAATGTGGAAGGCATTGACGGACCTGTTTCAAAATAGCAGTGACCATAGGAAGCTGGCACTGAAGGACAAACTCAGAAAGATTAAGATGGATAATGGAAACTCAATACCGAAGTACTTGACCAAGTTCACCCAATGTTTGGATGAGCATGGAAGTGTCGTTGTTACAGTTTTTGAACACTATATGGTGAGCCTAGAACTTCTATGCATTCCCAAAATTTGGCACAATTGCCATGACTTAGTTAATGGGAGGGAAAATCCACTAGAGTGGGAGAATTTGTGGTCTGACTTGGTGCAAGAAGAGATTCGGTGGAACAATAGAGATGGGACCTCATCCAAAGAAGTGGAAGAGGACTTTGTATTAGTCAACAAAGAAAAGAAATCTAAGGGAAATAACTCCCAAGGTGAGGAGGGAAACAAGAAGAAGTACTTGTCGAACATCAAGTGTTTTCACTGTCACTAAATTCCCATAGAAGAAAGCAAGCAAGAAGGAGCCTGCAATAGCAGCAGTAGGTGAAGCTCTAGCTTCACAATTCAAATTTGATTTCACTCTCATTGCATGCATGGAAAGCACTGTAATGGGAAGCATGTGGCATGTCGACAGTGGTGCCTGGTTCCATATCACGGGGAATAGAGATCTCTTTAGTGACTTGGAGGAGAAAGATCTCAAGAAGAACATAGAGTTTGGAGATGATGAGAGGTATAGCGTGACCGGAATCAGTATTGTTACTTTTCAAATGGAGTATGGCTCCCCTCTCAGGCTCATATATGTGATGTATGTTCCAGGAGTAAAGAAAAAAAAAATTTCCATCACAGTATTAGAAGACCTTGGCAACAATGTGATTTTTACCAAAGGAAAGGTTTTCCTTAGACACATCGCCATGGGACAAGTGAAATAGATCAGTGTGTGAGTCAAAAACCTATATTCTCTTGAGGTACAAGATGCATGCAAAGCCTTGAGGATAAAGGAAAATGTTAGAGACTTGGTGGTTGAGAGGGAGCATAATTTACCTCTCAAAATGGATTCTCATAAGAAACCACAACAAGTTGTGGAGCAGCCACAATTGGAGAAGTAGAGAGGAGACTGAGTGGATACATCCACTCAAGCATAGACATATAGTGGGGGGGTCTCGAGACAAGTGGGATGCTAGAGCAATGCATCCATACCTCCAGGTGAGAGGTGGGGTGATGTGAAGCAATAGTCCCAAGAGTTCATAAATTGGGCAGGACCATTGATATGTTTTTTGTCTGATGGATCATTACCTTGCTACGGGGGCCCACAATATTTAGTAGCAGGAGGTTTAGTGTTAGTTAGATACCGAGGAGTGGAGAGTAGTGTTGACAGCAAAGTAGGAGGCTTAGGAGCAGAGTTAGCAGCAGCACATTTTTCCAAGTAGACAGTTGCAATGTTAAGAAACCAGCTCACGAAAAGATAGAAAAGATAGATCAACGACTCAGAATCAGCCTCTTCGAGGGGGAAACCTCATTCACATTACACAAATGAACAATTCTTGGATGATACAAATGACAAAACCTCCTTTTTATATATAGGAGTTGACATAACAATAATAATAAGGGCACAACAACAACAATAGTGGGCTTCTATGGGTCACAATAATAATAAAATGGGGACAACAGGGGCACAACAATAACAATAAGGGCTAAAACGACAATATTAATGGGGGAATCACTAGTATTATAGGGACCTAACATGCCACTCTCCTTCAAAAACGTGTTTTCCTCAACACTTGAGTAGTTATGGATCCTTCTGTATAAAATTATCATCCTCCCATGTGGAATCTTCAATGGTAAGTTCCT
Source organism: Pinus tabuliformis (assembly GCA_031772625.1). Classification (NCBI taxonomy): domain Eukaryota; kingdom Viridiplantae; phylum Streptophyta; class Pinopsida; order Pinales; family Pinaceae; genus Pinus; species Pinus tabuliformis. Next base: position 931,215,236 of record CM062812.1, on the reverse strand, counting down.
CCACTTGACGAGATACCCCGAAATTGATCGATTTCGTAGTTGTCAAGTTCTTGTTTCTGTGACTCCTTCAGGTTCCAGTATGATTTTTCCTTCCTTGTCAAGTCCTAGCAATATTGTTTGAACTGGGAGCTTGTCACCAATAACCTTGTTTAAACATGAAACATAGAAAATTGGGTGCACTTGGGAAGCTACACGAAGCTCCAATTTGTATGCCATAGTACCAATCTTTTGCAACACCTTGTACGGACCATAATACTTTGGTAATAATTTATTATCCTTCTTAGATTTCTTGAGAGACTTTTTTTTATATGGTTGTAGCCATAGAAATACCTAGTCACTTACACCAAAACTTCTTTCGTTGCGATGTTGATATGCCTGTTGTTTCATTATATTCTGTGCCAAAGTAGGTTATCCTTTAAGAGTTGGAGAAATTGTTGTTGATGCTCAATGTGATATCTCAATGCTTGAACCTTAGAATTTTCTCTTAAATATGATGTGATGGATGGTGGTTGATATCCATAAAGTGTCATAAATGGGGTCATTTTTGCTGCAATATGGAAGGAAGTGTTATACCACCATTCAGCTAGAAGCAATCATCTAACTTATTGTGTTTGTTTTTCAGATACAAAGCATCAAAGATATCCTTCCAAACATTTGTTTACTATCTCCATTTTCCCATCAGATTGAGGATGATAAGATGATCTATGAGCTAACTGAGTACCAAGACAAGAAAATAATTTTGTCCAAAAATTTCCAGTGAAAATGGGATCTATGTCTCTTACAATAATCTTTGGTTTTCCATGTAGCTTTTGAATTCTTTCCATAAATGAAGTAGAAATTATATTGGCTTTAAAAGGATGAGATAATGCACAAAAGTGTGGATACTTGGTAAGTCTATCAACTACCACCATGATGACACTCTTTCCTTCAAACTTGGGTAAACCTGTGATAAAATCCATTGAAACCTCCTCCCAATGTTGACTTGGAATAGATAAAGGTTGTAATAGACCCAGGATCTTAATTGTTTCAACTTTATTTTGTTGGAAAACCAAACATTCTGCCACAAACTTTTGAATAGTAGATTTAAGGCCATCCCAAAAAAATTCCTTCTTAACCCTGTGGTAAGTTTTTAAAATTCTCGAGTGCCCTTCTAAGGGAGAGGCATGCAATTCCATAAGAATCTTTTATTTGAGTTGGGAATTCTAACATAGGTATAAGCAATCTTTCTACCATAACAAATCATTTTTCCAGCTAAATGTATCATATGTACTAGGATCTTTTTGTAAGTTTTGAATGAGTGCCCACACTTCTTCATCATTCTTCCATTCATCCCTTACTTTGTTTATCCAATCTTTTTGGATAATAGAAATGGCACAAAGCAATTCTTCCACTTCCTCATCCTTTCTTGAGAGTGCATCTTCCACAACATTTTTCTTCCCTTTTTTGTAGATGATTTAAAAGTCATAACCCAACATCTTTGTGAACCATTTTTGTTGCTCTTCTGAATACAATCTTTGTTCTAAAAAGTATTTAAGACTATCATGATCCAATTTTACCTTGAAGTGTCTTCCCATTAGGTAGGGTCACCATTTCTTAAGTGCATGTAGTATTGCCAACATTTCCTTCTCATAAATAGCTTTGTGTAAATACTTTTCTTTGATTGGATGACTTTCGAAAACAATGGGTCTTTCTTCTTGCATTAAAACAGCACTAATTCCATTTCCTGAGGTATCACATTCCACAATAAAGGTTTTTGTGAAGTCCAGCATAGCTAAGACCGGTGCTTGGCACATTTCCTTTTTAAGATGTTCAAAGGCCTTCGTTGCTTCTGGAGTCCATAAAAATGCATCTTTCTTCAATAATGTTGTTAGAGGTGCTGCTATTCTCCCATAAATTTTAACAAACTTGCGATAATACCCTGTCAACCCGAGAAATCCTCACAAATGCTTTATGGATTTGGGGATTTTCCATTCCTTAATGGATTTAATTTTTCTAGGGTCTACTTTAACACCTTCATGAGATACAATATGACCCACATAGTCCACCTCTTGTACTCCAAAGAAACATTTGGAGCTTTTCTCATATAATTGTTTCTCCTCCAATAGTTTGAGTACCCTGTCAACATCTTGAACAAGATCCTTCCAAGACTTTCTATAGATTAGTATATCATCAAAAAATACTAACATAAATTTTCTAAGGAAGGGTTTGAAAATGGAACTCATCAAACCTTGAAATGTAGAAGGTGCATTGGTAAGGCCAAAAGGCATGACCAAAAATTCATAATGACTCTCATGAGTTCTAAATGTGTTTTCGAAATGTCTTCAGTCTTCATTCTGATTTGATGATATCCTGAACGAAGATCCAACTTGGTGAAGTAAATTGATCCATGTAATTCATCCAATAGTTCATCAATGACATGAATGTGAAATTTATCTTTAATAGTGAGCTTGTTTATCTCCCTATAATCCAGACGCATGCGCCATGATCCATCCTTATTGTGCACCAATACTACTGGAGTAGAGAAATAACTTTGACTAGGTTGAATTATACTAGCCTCTAGCATTTCTACAACCATACGTTCAATTTCACTCTTTTTGGCATAGGGATATCTGTAAGGCCTGATGTTTGGAGGAACACTTCCTGGAATCAAATGAATAGCATGATCATGATCACAAATAGGTGGGAGACCTTTGGGAGTCTCAAATACCTTGGAATGGTTGTCTAAGACTTTTTGGAGATTTGGAGAAATATAGGATTTTGATGTGGGAACCTCTAGAGAACATAATTATGCAATTACGCCTCATTGTTCTTTCTTTAGAAGATTTGTCATTCCATTAGAGCTGATTATCTTTCCTGGTTTCCCTGTGATACCTCTTAATTCAACTTTCTTTCCTTCCGAAGAAAATTTCATGAAAATTTCTTGAAAATTAAAAGCTATTGTACCCAAGGATTGTAGCCATTGGACTCGTAGTACAACATCAGCACCACCCATTGGAATGGAAATCATTGGGCTATTCAATACATATTCTCTCATGGATAACTTGATATTATGGCACTTTCCAGAGTAATTTATGGTTCCGCCACTTTCAACCATCACTTGACACTCTGGTGTTGGATATATGAAGCAATGCAATTCCTTGGCTACCTTACAATGAATAAAATTATGGGTACTGCCTGAATCAATCAACACTATTAAATTTTTTTTTCTTGATATTTCCTTCTATCTTGATAATTTGAGGAGCGATAATTCTGGCCAATTCATTACAAGATATGGTCGGATTCATTTCTTCTTTCTTTAGGGTTTTCTCCTAGTGTATATCTTCTTCTTTTGACGTTTCTTGTTAATGTTCTTCCTCCTCTTCACAATCTATGTAAAATAATTTCTTCTCATCACACTTATGACATTTAGTGTATTTTCTATCAAAACTGTAACAAATCCATTTTGCTCTTTTTTCTCCTAATTGTTGGGGTATCAACCTTGCAGGTTGTGGAAGGCTAGGGGAAACAACACTTCCATCCTTATAGTTGTGAGTGGTAGGCTTCCGTGTTGCCATAATTTTGCTTTCCATTTTTCTTGCCAACCTAAATGCCTTCTCCAATGAGTCAGGTTCCCAAAGGCGAACCTCATGTTGGATGTTATCCTTTAAAGTCCCTATGAACACATCAATCCTATGCTCCTCTGGAATATCTTTTACCCTTATATTCAATTTTTGGAAGTCCTCAATGTGCTCCATCATTGGACCCTTTTGTTCGAGGTTTATCAATTGGCTAAAAAAAGTGTTGCTTTATGTATCCTCATAATGTGCTATCATTTCTTCCATAAAAAATGCCCAAGTGACAATTTGTTTACGTGAGCAAAGCCATCGATACCATACAAACTGATTTGGTTCCAAATATAAAGTTGCAATAAGTACCTTTTGTGTGTTTTGCACATTATGGAGATTGAAATATTGCTCCATCTATAGTATCCATGTTATGGGATCCTTGCCGTCAAACTTCCTCATATCGATCTTTGGAAAATGGTGGATCTTCAATCCAATGTTAGAGTCTATGAAATCATGATTAACATTTCTTTTGTTCTCGTCATGAGTTTCCTTTACTACCCTTTCACCATTAGTAAGCATTTCTTGTAGCAACTTAATCAAATCTATCTTCAAATCTTCCATGTCGCCTTTCAGTTTTTCTTCTATACCATCCATCTTAGCGTCCATTCCATTCATCTTAGCTTCCATTCCATCCATCTTAGCTTCCACACCATCCATCTTAACTTCCACGCCATTCATAGTAGCTTCCACGCCATTTATATTAGCTTCCACACCTTTCTTTAAACCATCAATATTAACTTTTGTTACCTTTTATGAGAGTTAAATTTGTTGCACTTGGTCTCCTAATTTTGATATATCATGTTGCATGTTTTCCTCTTCTTCATGAGTCATGCTAGAGATTTCAAGCTGCTTACTAGGTGTTTCCATTTTCTTTCTTCGGGGCATCAATTAATGATAATTATGCTTCACTATGCCCTTTGAACTTCAAACTAATTTTTCAACATGAAAAATTTTAAAAATACTACACACCTTTTTTCGATTTGTAGAAGCTCGATATTGAATCTATTGTATCTCTGTAATTGCAGATCTCCAAGGTCTGAAATTAGTTCCTACGTTATCCCTCTGAGCCCTCTTTCCAATGCCACTAGTCTAATCAAAATTGGATTCTCCAAAAAAGAGTTATGCCCAATATCCCAAGATGACCTGATTATATAAGTTTTCAGTAGAGCAAACTTGTACGACGTGCCACGTGTCACTGTTTCGACCTTTGGATCTAAAAAATATACATAGAAAACGACAGTCCTTCCTCTTTTTGTAACTTCTTACGAAATTTCAATCTGATGCTTAGAGAGAAAGTTATGATGCTTTTCCCATGTTCACCTATTTGGAATGTAATTTTGGATTGCAAAAACCCTAAATTCCTCAAATCATATCTCCGAAAATATAGTGAGACAAGATCTAAAATTCAGACCCAAGGTTCAGAATGATTTTGGCTCAAATGGGGTTTTTGTTTAGCTTCTAAAACTTCATAGAGAAAAAGTTATAGCGAAAATTCCATGATAACCTGTTTGGAGTAGTGAAACTCTAGAATCCAAAGCTTTGATACCAAATGTTAAGAAACCATCTCATAAAAAGATAGAAAATATAGATCAACGACTTCAAAATCAGCCTCTTCGAGGGGGAAACCTCCTTTACATTACAAAAATGAACAGTTCTTGGATGATACAAATGGAAAAGCCTCCTTTTTATGTATAGGAGTCTAAGGGGTCACAATATAATCAAAGCTAACATAACAATAATAATATAAGGGCACAACAATAACAATAGTGGACTTCTATGGGGCACAATAATAACAATATGGGGACAATAGGGGCACAACAATAACAATAAGGGCTGCAATGACAATAGTAATGGGTGAATCACTAGTATTATAGGGACCTAACATGCAGACACAGTTGATTAATTTTATTTTGATTGGATGCTTTTTGGTTTTAGATGTTGCAGTAGAAATGGAAACAATGACAAGTGTTGCATGTAGAATATTCCAAAGGTACTAGATCAAGATAGAGTTGAATTATTTTCTTGTTGAGAGGGGGTGTTGAAAATAGAAACAAGAAAATCCTAGTTTAATTTGTCCTTGAATTAAATTAGGAATTAAACTCTAATTCTATTCTCATGGCAACTTGTAACAGTTAACTAAGTTAAGTTGACTTAGTTGGCTCAATAAATTCAAGTTGGAAGTCTATCTATATTCATGTAGAGTGATCCCTAAATTTTAGGGTCCCAAGTTGAGTTCTTATTGAGTTGTAATTATTTAATTCAGTTTAACTGGGTTAAATTTTTTTAAACTACTTCTAACTGATGGAGGAACTAGTGAGAGTTCAAGTGAATTAAATTGGATTTAGTTCACATGCAGTGATTAATAAGATAACTGATAATTCACTCATAAATAACTCATGCATGTCAGTTCAGAGGAAGACCCAGTTGATATTAGAGTTCAAGGACAGTGTACTATTAGTTGTAAAATCATCTAAATTAAACTGATGGTGCATGCAATCAGAGGAAGGCATATGAATGGATTGTGCAGGTACTAGTGAGGAATTTCCCAATTAAATATGGGTTAGTTCCCAAGGTAATAGTGCAAGTAAGTAGGGGCTTGGCAAGAAACAAATTTGGCTAAGTATTGGCTTCAGCTAGTTTGTGAAGCAGTGAGATAGTTTGTACTTGTGAAAAGATTTTTCAAGTTAAATAAGCATTGTATTTTCTTCATATATCTTTTGGTTAATGCAATATATAGATAGTGGGTTTTTTAGTTGAGGCTTCCCCAGATAAATTATTATGTTATGTGTGATTAAAATTATTCCTTTTTTGCTTCATAATTTCATCGATCAATTTTTGTTTCCACTGATTAGTAGAGTAGATTTGAGTCAATTGTTTTAGCATATCACAATATGAAGTTTGAATCTACAATAAAAATTTGCATATCATGTATGTTTATGTTAACGCGTACTAATGAAAATGAACTATTTTGTTGGCTTTAGTATGCATCTTTTTGAATGTGCGTTGTTACTTGATTTTACGATCATTGTTATCCTGTGAACTACTTTGCAAGTTAATGAATGATTGGTGGGCTCCAGTATTGCACCAATAATGCTGCAACTCCTAGGGCTCCCTTCTTTACTTTTATCAACCCGGTAGTTCGTAACAAACTTGGAAGCGATGGTGCTATATGCACAAGTACTAGCTCTTGCCGCAGCTGTCACTGGATCAACTGGCACAAGTCCGCTAGGAGCTTAAGCCAACTTCTATGAGCTCTCAAAAGAAGCTTTTAATGGTGATGGATGAAAGCTAACTCAAAGGAAGCTAGTCTACTTGCAGAAAGAAGCTGAAAGTGAAAAAGGAATGCAAACCCTAGTTCTACAGACTAACCCTACCGGTGCAAGGAAAAAGGATGAAAGCTACAGAAATGGATGCCATTGACTTCGAGAAAGGTAAAATGCATGTGACTAAGCTACTTCTGAAGAGAAATATGAAGAAAACATCTTTTTCCAATTTTGAGTAATTTCGTAGAGTTATTATGCATGTGCTTTGACTATTTTTTCTGTGCAGAGGTTGACTGGTGAAAGGAAATGCTTGCAGGAGGTTGGGAAGGTGAGAAGAGGGCCTAAGGGGTCCCTAGCACCCTTCCAAAGAGTTTCACAGTGATCGGATCTCAAGAAATCGCTTTCGTGAGCTTCTACAGGAAGTCTGCAGGGGTTCTACAGGATGTTCCGTGGATTCTACAGGATGTTTCTACAGGATGTTTCTACAAGATGTTCCGAAAGGGGATTTTGGAGGGTTGATGGTGGAAGAAAGGTGTAGAAGTGGGTACGGAGGTTGGATGATGATGTGGAGGGGTCTAGGACCTGGCAACCGAAGTGGGTGAGTGATAAGGATGGTTGGATTTGTTCAAGGAGGGGTAGAGCAATGTTGCACAAAAATATGGAAATTAGGTCAAAGTGAGGGAACGTAGCAAATGTGAGGCAAGAATCAGAGTTAGAGGACGGAGCAAGCGGTATTGATGGATTAAGGGTAGGCAAATAGGTATCACAGGTGCTCTACAAGTTATTTTCCAAACTATTCAAACAAAGACTCGGAAAACCAAAGACCTAGCTACTTTAACCTAATCTGTCCTAAATATCAGCAAAGAAAATAAACAGAATTTTATTTACAATGAAATCATGTGAAATAGCTATGAAAACTAAACAATCATGAACCTGAGCATGTAACCACAACTGGTATCAACTTCTGCAAATGAGAATCTAACACTAATAATTGCATGATGAAGCAAAGACAGTGTTTTTGGTGGCGGCAAGGACACCTTGGTCTCATCTCATGGTCCCACAGAGGGAGAGGTGAGATCAGGGGTGCTTGATGGTCTTTTTCTGAAGATATTCTCTGTTATTAACCTCTCAAATAAATTTGAACATGAAAATCCTTTTTAATCATCAACAATGACCTAGGTAACCAAGCAAGACTTTAATCTACTTAATAGAAATTATTTTGCAAAGACATTAAAAACATATAACAGTACACGAAGGAGGCCTTGGCACTTGGGTTGGGCCCAACCCCAAGAGATACAGGCTCCTAAGAAAAAGCTCAGAACTGATGCCAAATGAAACTTCTTTCCATTATTCAAAAATTACCATGTCACAAAGAAAGTTGTACAGCAAAAGCTACAAAATGAGCTGAAAAACTAACAGCACTATAGTGCATAATACAACTGTTAAAAAAGTAACCTACGAAGGCTGGAAGCCTTCCTATTTATGCACTACGAGGGTCTCCAACAGCCCTCCTTATCTCGAGGGTCTCGGCTACTCGAACTGCTAGTGATCAGTCACTTTACACAAAACTGCTCGGCTGCCCTTGGGAATCCTTTTCGGTGGCCTGCTGAACCCCAAGCTGAGGGTGGAGAATTCGAGGAAGGGACCATTTAGTGCAAGAGACACCCTTCCTATGAATCCTCACCCTTGTTCCTTCATGCTTGGCTGTCATCTGGCTCATAAATGCTTGGCCTTGGTCCAAAATTTGTCCAAAAGTCTGCAATAACCACGTGTTAGCCTTCTTGGTCAAGTGACTATTCTCATTCGTTCAACTAACATAAATATACTCAAAAAACATGCATAAACTATGAAAAAAGGTGGATTGATGAAGAACAATAGGCAAAATGAGCCCAATAAGTTACCCATTTTTGGGGCTCATCAATGATTATCCTTTCATGCTCTTGTGCATCACATTTAGGATAGTAATATTACTTTTCTTCTACGGGCTCACTCTATCTTTACTTGCCATGAAAGCACCTTATATACATGTGATATTTTGCCTCATATTATCAACTTACTTGTTTGTTTCAAATATTTTTTGTGTAATCCCTTATGTTAGTAAGTGCAGCGAAGAAAAATTCCTAAGAATAAAGGCAATCGACCCTATTTTCTAATTGGGGCTCCTACTCCAAGTGGTGTGTGTTCTAATTGGGACTTCACATCAGGGAGACCCCCTTGATTTCCATATTCCCAACACCATCAATAGTTAGCACTAGAAGGAGGGCCAAATGACAAACTAAGCCCCTTGAGTTTGTTTTGAATCTCTCATATTGAAATGGTCATTCCCAAATCATAATCCCCGAGATGTTTTTCTAGTAGAGAAAATATTAAAATCCCTGAGAAAATAATTCAAGATCACATGTCACAATTTAAGTTTGATGGCGAGGGGAGAATTAATTGTCTTTGGACATATGATTCGAATCCTTCATTTTTTCTTTCTAATGGAATTCATTGTAAAGATGTTCAGAGTGTTGAAAATGTAACTAGTTTTGGTCTTCATAAGTGTTTTTGTATTGATTTCAATATGTATAATATGTAAAAAACAAGAAAATAAAATAAAAAATTATTATTATTAAAGCATGGGTTTCATGCTCTTTATTGATGGTCTTCTAGGTAAAAGTATGTTCTTCATGCTCCTAGGGCTTGTTAGGTCTTAGGATTTATTGTCATGAGTCAAAAGGAATCAAAATCATGTGTATAAGACCCTTCCAGGAAAAGTGTAATTGTAAAAATAATTTATTTGAGTCCATAAAGTCTAGGAAACTCCAAAAGTACAGGTCGACCCTAACAGTTACAAGTTAGCCTAAAGGAGGGAATTGGACCCCTTGAGAAGGCTATATAAAGAAGCAGTTTGACCTCATTTGGCCTCACTCACTTCAAAACTTCAATCTATCAATAAGGAGTTTGATTTATAGCTCGAAAGCAAAAAGAAGAAGAGTGAAGGTATAGGAGAAGAAAGAAAGATGAAAATTCTATGTTTTGGGCTCTATCTCTGTCACGTGTGCGAAGTTCTAGGGCTTCTGGTGTTGCAAAAAACGGCTGAAGTTGTAGGAGGAAAAAGTGTAGAACCTTGTAGCTGGAAGTAATAATATCCTACTTTGACCTAGGTCACCTTAGGAGGAGTTGTCTTGATCTAAGAAAGTCTTAGGAGGAAGCAAAATTAGGATTTCTGTGGAAGCTGCAAGGCTGAAATTGTAGGGTCAAAGTTGTAGGATGAATTTCAGTATTGAAGTTGGCAGATCCAAGTTGTTGGTTGAAGTTGGCTATTGTAGAATCAAGGAAGGACTTGTTGGAGGGCCGAATTGGTACTTTGGAGAAGAACTTGGTCTAGGGTTTGGGTCTTTGTGTCTCAATTGAAGCAAATTCTATAAGAAGAGAAGATCTTTATAGGTTTTCCCCTTCAAGGGATTTTTCCCTGGCTAAAAGCCTAATTTTTGTGTCCTTTGTTGTTGTTGTTTCATTCTTAATATTTATTTGATGAAAATATCTAACTAAAGAATATAATAAGAATAACTAAGTTCACAATAAAGTATTAAGGAAAATGAAAATAACATTTAATAAGCTACCCCATTGCACTTTCCAACATGGTTTCAGAGCTAAGGTGAACAAGGAAGGCAGATGGAAGGATAATAGAAGGAATTCCTTGTCAAGGTGAAGGAAAGAGGAAACTCTGAAGGAAAGCCTCAATAAGGTTTGTCAAAGACTCATTGGTAGAAGGCTTATTAATCTAGAAAAAGGGTTTCTACACTGAAGAAGATCAAGACTACATCAAAGGAAAATTACAAGAAGGTTGTTGATCTCTCTTGAAAGAATATCTATTTGGAAGGCATCATTGAAGGAAGCATCAAAGGATCTGGGAAGATGTTATTAAATTCTCTTCAAATATCTTGAAGGCATCAAGAAGGTTGAATACATCATCAAAGAAAATCTTGGTCATCAAGTAATTATCATATTATTACAACATGTATGAATCTACGGTTCATATGGGTTCTTTTTGCAAGGAGAGAAATAAGCTCATTAGGGCATCAAATTATCTAGCATGGAAGAAAAGGGTTGACTTGATATTCACAAAACAAGTAGTAATGGAGTATGTTATTGGGGAAATCACTGAACCTATCAAATATAATACATGAGAACTAGAAAAGTACAAGAAAGGGGAAGTAAGGGCTCAAAGGATCATAGTTGAATCCATTAAATATTCTCTTGTTCCGTTTTGTTGCAAACTTGAAAAATTCCAAGGCTATGTACGACAAGCTAGTGAACGTGTACTTTGTAAGTACATCAGGAAAAAATAAAAAATAAAAATATGTCTTTACGAAATAAGTTATACAGAATGAAGAAATCAAAGAATAAGTATATGGCATCCTTTCTCATGAAAATCTCTCAGCTAAGAGACCATATGCAAGGACTTGGGGAAATAATTTATGATTCAGAAGTAACCATTTATGTACTAAATGCATTACCACTAGAACTGAGCAAAATTTCAACAAGAATCTACTCCAACAAAGATTAAAATCCCTTTGATGAGATGTGGGCTCAACACATATTGGAAGTGATGAGTCCCATTAATAGGTACATTTTGAAGATCATTATGCCATCCTCAAACCTCAAAACTATCCTTCTCTTACATTAAATCACATTTTTTGTTATATTATGCTTAGTAAGAGGAGTAAAAGGTGTTTGTCATGGTGTGTGGCCTAATGTGGTTTAATTGCATGAAAATGGAGCATTTTTGAGGATATTACTATGTAGGGGCTTGATGGAGACAACTAGGAGAGAATTTAGGGGGATTTTCCACCTCCTTAAATCCCTAAACTCAGTTTAGGATCACAATATCCTCTCTCACCAGTTCAAGTTCATTGGCAGTCGAGTGACTCCTAGTCCAAGTGAAGATCAAGAGGGACAAGATCCATCATTTTCGAGATCAAGGAAGGAACCACTCCTACTTTCAAGGGAGCTATTTCAGCTACCCATTTGTATAAATAAACTAGAAGAAGAGCTCATTAGGATTCGATTTTTTTTTCAGTTAGGTGTAGCTATTGAGCTTCAAGCTTGGAATTGTTACTTTAAACTTTTACGTGATGTATTAGACCTACACTTTTTTATAAGGAAAAGTTGGAATTTAAGTTGCATCTGAGTTAGTTTCATAGGGCTAAGACCCTTGGGTTTGGGACCAAACCATAGGCTTTGGTCCCTCTTCTTGTACTTATGTTTCTTCTGATTCCAAGTAGTTCATAGTTTCTTGCATTTCAATAGAGATTAATCTATAAAATCTTGTTGTTGTAGCATCTACATCACCTCTCTTGTGGGAGAATGAGTGGAAAGATTCACAACCACGATCCAAAAATATTGTGTTTATGATTTCTTTGAAATAGATTAGTGTTATTTTTCCTATTTTACATTTTATTTCTTAGCTTAGAAGTCAATTTAGTGATTAGATCAGTGGTATTGCATAAATTAGATTTTATTTAACTGCAACTCATCTTTTCCATCATAATTTATTTCATTTTGTTAATTATAAATGGATGCATGCATGTGATTTATTGCAAGGTTGGCTGATATATGTGGAATGGCACCTTTACCACTTCCATCTTGAGCTCCTTAATCTTCTCCTTCCAATTCCTAGTATACCAAGATCACTCATCCTAGTGCAAGACATGCCTTTTAGAGGTCCTGAGCTTGGCTAGGGGCTCAAACCAATCTCCCTCCATTTTTATTCAACTTCCATCCACCTCTCCATACCATCAAGATAGCATTTTCACCTTCAAAAACCACTCAGATGCCCTCCTGTAGCATTATAGGCCTTCCTGTAGCATTATAGGCCTCCTATAGCAAACCTGTAGCATCACTTTCCTTCATCAGTTTTGATCCCTGGTACAACTTTGACTTAATCTAGATGAATGATGACCCCCAGTTATGATTTTATGGTCAGGGGAAGCTCCTATGCCACTCTAACCAATCCTTTTCTTCATTGCAAAAATAGAGTAGAGTTAGTTTTTTTGTCACAAATATGATCAAGTAGGTTAATGATTTACAAGCAAGTTTGAACTAGGTTTATAGTACATGAAATTCCGATTGATAGTTTGATGAATTATGCAAGACAAAATAGTTTCCTTTCTACAAATAGATTTGGTAGCTTGATGGATTTGACAAGATATAATAGCTTTCTTTCTGCAAGCAAATTATCCTTTGTCCTTTCATGAGTTTATTAGTTAGAATTTACAAGTTGATTTAATGGTACTTCCACTTTCATAGCTAGAAGTAATTTCCAAATGTACCTTTATCAGCAAGCTTTCATTCTAATTCAGTAGGAGGAATGGTCTTTGAGAACTTTTGATCTAATGTCATAAATGAGGGTGGCATGAGTGGAATCCTATATGTTGTGCATATAGCACTGTCACCTCGTAGTTTTTATGAACCCTGGGTTGATATTTTTATTTTAGGAGCCCTTGGGAGTTGCAACATTCTTAGTGCAATACCAGGGCTCACCACTTTTTGGCGTCGTTGTCAGGGAGGTGTCTAAGTAGATGTTGTTTATGCTTAAGCATTATTTTCTATTTTGCATACAGTTTTTGAAAAAGTAAAAAAGTCAAAAATATTTATTTCATGCCTCATAGGAGTAGGGATAATCAGGGAAAATTCTTACCAAAAAACCCCACACCCTCAAAAAGTCAACCTTCACTCTTCTTCGGTGACTGTGAGCTTCCCTCTCTGACTACAGGGGAGTTAGAAGACCCTCTAGGTGAGCAACCTAAAATTTTTGAAGAACCTATTGGGGAAGAAGAAGAACCCACTTCACCTACCCAAACTATGGCTAAAAATAGGAACAATGAGGATTTCCCTATCAGAGAAACCAATGGGAGTCTAGAATGAAGAACATAAGCCCTACTTCCCTTCCACACTTCCATGGCTTAACCTCTGAGGATATGGATACCTTCATGTTTGAATTTTTTGTTGTCTATAGAAGCTATGACTATGCCTTTGATGAGCAGAAGTTGAATGTATTCCCCTCTATCCTTAAATATGTAGTCTTGAGCTAGTTTATGGGTCTATCTTGGGGGTAGCATCACTACATAGAACCAAATGCAACAGGCCTTCAATAGAAAATACAGGGAATACTATAGGTCCAAATAAGCCAAGAAAGAAATCTTTAGGATGACTCTTGGACCTGATGAATCCCTAGAAGACTATGAGGAGATATTTCAACTCAATTATAGGAGGGCCAAATGCACCCTTGATCCTGAATCACTCAAACTAGTTCTTCTCTAAGGGATCAGGGAGGATATGTTGGAAACCCTCAACATGATGTCTGGAGGAGATATCTATCAGTTATCCTATGATGACATTAAAACTATGTTCAAGAATCACTCTAAGGTTTCCAGGAAGAAGGGTAGGGTTAGTCAAGGCTTGGTCAGTTCCTCTCCCTCCACAACATCCATTAAGAATGAGATAGGTAACATGTTGGAGGATTTCAAGAGTGAAATGATGCATACCTTTGCACTACAAATGGATACCATGAAAATCAAAAGAAAGAAGGAGGAAGCAGAAAGGGCACTAGCTATTTTCTACCCTATATGCACCAAAAGACATCTTAGGAATGAATGGCCATTGAATGTCATAGAAGTCTGCCTAGTCTGTGAAGAAAATCATGCAACAGACAAATTCCCTTATTTTCCAGGACTAAAAGTTGTATATAAAGGGGCAGAAGGGGGTCAGAGAAACTTTGTTTCATCAATCAAAGAATACCTCAAGGACCTCGGCCATATCAACAAGGCATGCAAGGTGAACACTACTCTTATTATAATTGAAATCAGAATGCACCCTTGCAACCTTGGTACTCTTCCACTTATCCATCCTAGTCCACACCTCCTTCTTGGCCTTATGCTCCTTCATATCCTCCTTAACTTGTCAACCATCCTCTTCATCCATATCCACCCCAATCTTCTCAATGGGACAACCCATCACAAGGGTGGAGGACTCAAGTTAACTAGCATATTTATTTACTACCTCCACCCGAACCTCAACCATAGCTCACTCATCCCACTCCACCTAAGCAACCTCAAATGCCTTCTCAACCAAAATTTCCTAACCCGAACAACATGCAATCACAACAAGTCTATAGTGGAGAGACATATTATCCTGCTTATGTTGTGGAAATCTAGGAGATCAACCTTCGATTTAGGAGAGTGCTTCCAGATAACCACCCACCTTCTCCACCTGAATAGCTTGAAGAAGAGAAGGAAGAGAGTGCTCCTCAATTCAATCCACCTCCTTTTCCTGAGAGGTTGATCCACCCTAGCCAACACACCCTAAAAGAGGTTGAACTTCTAGGAGAATTGAAGAATTTGTGTGTTAAGATACCCCTTCTCCAAGCTATTAAAGATGTTCCCATATATAATAAGCTCATCAAGGAGAAATGTTTCAAAAATCCTGGGAGAAGAAAAAAGACACCCCCCACCATAGATGTTGTTGGTCAATTATCTGATTTGATGCTTGGGAAGGTGATATTCCCAAAATATCTAGACCCTAGAAGCCCTGTAGTAGATGTGCACATTGATGGCCTTATAGTCCCTAACACCCTGATTGATCTTGGGGATGCAATCAATGTGATGACTAAGGAAACCATGCTAAAGCTAAACCTCCAAGGGACTTTGAGAAAGACCACCACAGTGTTGCATCTTGCAGACAAATCCACAGTAGCTCCTAAGGGAGATTTTGAATATGTTATAGTATCCATTGACTCTTGGGAGTATCCTACTAATTTCTTAGTTCTCCAACCCAAAAACAAGTTTAATGGCTATCCTCTCATCTTGGGAAGTCCATGGTTGGCCACTGATGATGCTTACATTATTTGTAGGGATGGGAACATGACCATTAAGAATGTACATTTATCTAAACAATTGGTATTGTATCCTTCTTCTTAACATTATATTGAGCATGAATTACCCTTGTGGTTAGAAGAGGAGGAAGAAGATGAATTGTATCATGCCACCCCCCACCCAATATGCACTTTGGTCATTATTACAAGAGGGGGGGCAACCTAATGATGATGATGATCTCATTGACCACATCCTAAGAATCATACTCCCACTCCCATACCAATTGATGATTTGATGAAAGAATCTGGGAGTAATTCTTGTGCTGACTTATGTCCTATTGACTCAAGTCCATACCATGTCAATATTGTAGATTTTGGCCCATCCATAACCTTAAAGGTGAACCCTTCTCTCTCAGCCAAACAGGAAGAACAATTGTGCAAAGTGTTGAGCCAACACCTTGATTCTTTTTCTTAGGACTATAAGGAAATGAAAGGTGTGAATCCCTTGATTTGTACTCACCATATTCACATCAAGGAGGGATGCAAGCCTATGTGCCAACCCTAGAGGAGGATGAACCCATCTCTTAAGGACATTATGAAAGAAGAACTGCAAAAACTACTGGATTCAAGGTTCAGATACTCCATTTCACATAGTGAGTGGGTGTCACCTCTTGTGTTAGTTCCCAAGAAGAATTAGAATTGGAGAATATATGTGGGTTACTGGGAATTCGACAAGGCTACAAAGAAGGACAATTTTCCCTTGTCATTCATTGACCAAGTCCTAGATGGCCTTGCAAGGAAGAAATTCTTCTCCTTCTAGGATGGATTTAGTGGATACAATCAAATCCATATCAACCCTGAAGACCAAGATAAGACCACATTCACATGTCCTTGGGGTACCTTTTATTATAGAGTTATTCCATTTGGTTTGTGCAATGCCCTTACTACTTTCCAGAGGGCAATTTTGAGTATTTTTGTTGAATTGGTTCATGACTCTGTTGAAATATACATGGATGATTTCACTCCTTATGGATGTGACTTCCATGAAGCTCTCTCCAATATGTGCAAGGTTTTGAAGAAATGAATTGAAATGAACCTATCTCTAAGACCTAAGAAATGTGATTTCTTGATGAATTAGGGGATTGTCCTTGGCCATTCCATATCCAAGGAAGGGATATAGGTAGACCCAAACAAAATTTCCATCATCAAAAGGGTCCCTACCCCTCAAAAGCAAAGAGATGTCAAGAGCTTCTTGGGACTAGTTGGGTATTATAGGAGATTCATCAAAGACTTTAGTAAAGTGGATTCACCTTTGTTTGGTTTACTGGTCAAAGGTTCATATTTAATTTGGACTAGTAGTTGGCAAGAGGCCCTTGAAGTGTTGAAGAAAAATTTGAGCACTACACCCATCCTAAGGGGTCCAAATGGGCATTGCAATTCCATATCCATACTGATGCATCAGATAAAGATGTTGTGGGAGCCTTAGGACAAGTAGAGGATAAGTTTCCTTATGCTATTTATTTCATTAGTAAAAAAATTTATAAAGTTGAGTTGAATTACACTGTCACTGAAAAAGAAATCTTAGTTGTAGTACATTCTTTAAACAAATTTAGGCACTATATCACTGGGTACCAAACTTTTGTTCATATTGATCATGCAACCATTAAATATTTGATGAACAAGATTGATGTTAATGCTAGGATAATTAGATGGTTTTTATTGTTACAATAGTTTGATTTGACTATTATTGAAAAACCAAGGAAAGAAAATGTGGTTGCAGATTTTTTGTCCAGGTTAACCTTGCCTGCAAGTAATGAAGAGATGGTGGATGATCAATTGCTAGATGAGCACCTCTTTTCCATCTCAGTGCTTTCTCCTTGGTTTTATGACATAGAAAACTACTTGGTTGTTGGGAGGTTCCCTCCTAATCTATCATCCAGGGAGAAAAGCAAGATTGTAAGGAAAATCTCTCCTTTCACTTGGATTGGGGGCAATATTTTTAGATTGGGACCAGATCAAATCTTGAGGAGATGTGTAAGAGAAGAGGAGTTCTTTGACATCCTCTCAACATGTCATGATGGTCCTTGTGGATGTAATTTTGATGCAAAAAGCACATCCTTTAAAGTTTACAAGCTGGTTACTATTGGCACATTTTACATCAAGATGCAAGGAGATATACCACTAGATGTGATCAGTGCCAAAGGATGGGAAAACCCACACCCAGGGATGAAATTCCCCTACAACCTCAAGTAGAATTAAATCCATTTGACAAATGGTGTATGGATTTCATTGGGCCAATTGATCCACTATTAGGACAGAAAAATTACATCATTGTGTGCATTGATTAATTAACAAAGGGGGCTGAGACAAAGGTAGTCAAAACAACAACTAAGCATAAATTGGCAGGAATTTTAAGAGAAAATATATTCTACAAGTTTGGGTATCCAAGGGAGGTAGCCGTTGACCAAGGAGCACAATTCATATCCAATTTGATTGAATATATAATGAGGAAACACCATATAAAACACAAGACATCCACTGCCTATCACCCTCAAGAAAATGGGAAAGTAGAGGTCACAAACTGAGCATTGGAGAGCATACTAACCAAGGTTGTTAGCAACAGCAAAAAAAATTAGGAATAAAGACTAGTAGATGCCACTTGGGCCTACAAAACTCCTCCTGTAGCAGCCTGCGCAGCCATACAACAATCGTTGATGTTATGTTTTTTCCACCACCAGAAGGGATGATGAATATTTGTTTGTAGCTATTAAGAGACACCTCATTCTCATGGAGGATTTCCACCAATAGCAGTGGCTTGGATATGAGAAGAGACACCTAAAAATGCACAACAAAAGAAATAGTCAAGGTAGTATCAAGAATGAAGACATGCAGAGGAAATAAGTCAAAGTGGTCTACTCCCTTGATCATAATGATATATGGTCCAGCTCTAGTATGAAAACCTATGCAGAAATTCGATCCACAAGTAGGCCTAGGTATGGAAACCCTAACCTCCTCCCCCTACATACAAATTACAAAAATGTGTTTTGAGTGAGAAAAGGTGTTTTAATAGGCTGGAGGTGGCCAATGAACTTGGCCACCCTCAACTAGTAAACTCAAGTGTGAGTTAAGTCACCCATGCAATGTGGAAATTTCAACTCAAAATGAAGTGGTGTCCTAGAAGAGTGGGGGGATAATTATCATGAGGGAGAAATGATCATAGTTATTGGGGAAAATGGTCCAAAAGAGGAAACTCGTGTTACTGTGAAGTCACTAGAGAACTCCAATATTTTAAGCAAAAGAGGATATTATGTGTTTCCTCGAGTTCATTTTCACCGTCATTCATTCCAAAAACAGGTAGAGGAAGGATGAGCTAGTGCATCAACTAGCCTAGAGTGCCACCGAGGAGATTCGAACCATGTCTTATAGTGCTACAAGAGAAAGTTGCAGGCAGGGCCACAATAGATACAGGAGGGCCAAGAAGAGCCACAGGAGGAGTTGGGAGGGAAAATTTTAAGGATGGAAGTTTATCTTAAAGTTTAGAAACCTTGGTGAATCTTACTAGTCCTAATATGCAAATTGTAAATTTTTTGGTGATATTTTTATAGAAATATTTAGATTTCTAATGATTTTATATTAGTTAATATAATATTTTGGTGATTTTAAAGGGAAAATAATGTTGTACTATAAAATTTGGGTGAATCATTTTAGAAAAAAATGAAAATTGGCGAATCTTTTTTTGGAAAAACCATGGAAAATTAGTCCACCTTCTAATATTAGCCCCTAAAAGTTTCCCTAAGTTGGGAGGAGAAAAAGGAGTCACAGTGGCTCAACATTATCTCAAAACCTTCATGCACACTCAGAATTTCTCTGACAAGAAGTGACACCCTCCTTTGTTTCTACACCCAATTGCATGAGAATTTTTCTTGAAATTAAGAGCCTATAACAGTCCATTGGTTAGGAGGAGGTCTTTTTGGAAGTTTTGTGTGGTTAAGAGAAGAGAAAAATGTTTGAATGATATCAATTTGAGCACCCTTCTTCCTCACTATTACGAAGCACTATATCGTTGTTTTAACACTAAGATTGTTTGAAAAGAAAAAAATGAATTCCACACCTACATGGCATCAATGAGTAATAGAGAAGAGATGGGGAGAGGATTTAATATAAGGGAACCCTCACATACCAAGAGAATTCACCAACACCCTCATGTAGTTGACATCTTCAAAAAACACCAATGGTTGGGCTTCTTTGAGTTTCTAAAGGGGTATGATGATGATCTTTCCCATGAATTTTCTATGGCATTACACTCTCAAGAGGAAGACAATGCCACAACTGTTGTAAGAGGGTTGGTCATCTCTCTTAGTCCTGAAACCATAAATAGAGTGACCACCTTTCCTCTAGGAATTAGATGGATCAAAGAAGACAAACAAGTAAGTGTCACATCTTAGGAAATACTTCTTCCTTTCAAAAGAGGAACATGTAGAAGACAAGAATAGAGTGAGAATAGAAAGTTTTCCTTACCCTTGGGATGAGGTAGCTTACCATATCCTTAAATATATATCTTGTGAAGGGAGGTTAAGTGTGGTTTATGCCTACCATTTCAAGCTACTCTAGGATCTGAGATTCAAGGCAACATTACCCCTTTCTCAAAGACTTAGTTTCCCTCATTTCCTCCTACAGTCGATCATGGAGATGATTTACAAGGTAAGGAGGGGAAAACACCAGCATTTATCTCACCATGGCCTCATCAAGTTGATAGTGGTGGATGCTCTGAAACACTTGAAAATCACTGTCATATGGAACAAATTTGTGGACATGGATAGGGTGACTTTGATAGAAAAACAAGCCCACACACCAGGACAGACTCCAACCTCTAGTATTGGAGGAAGAGAAGGAAAAAAAAGGAAGAAGAAGGAGAAAAGACAGAGGAGGAATAGGCAGCAAGAATAGAAGAAGAAGAAACAAAAACAAAGGAAAAAGATGCATTAGAGGTAGAGGAAGGAGAAACTGAGATTAAAGGAGAAGACGAGGAGAAGAAAGAGTAAGCCCTGGGGAGACTTCTCCACCCTAAGGAGCAGAAGGCACTGATTAGGAAGTAGCAGAAACATTAGCTACATTGGGCACTCCTGTTAAGCCCAAGAGGAAGAAATCAAGACCAAGTCAAATGTATTTCAGAACCAGGAAGAGCACTATAATTAGACAAGGGAAGCCACAATCTCCTACAAAGGTTCCTATAATTATTGATGAGTCACCAAACAAAAAGGAATAAATAGGACCCAATGAAGGAAAAATTGAGGAGGTTACTCCTCGTAAAACCAAAACCAAGACACCTATAGCACCTGTGAGTAGGCCTTAAACTAGGTTTTTCACCTTCAAGAAGCCAAGAACTCAACCTCCCTTTAAGGAAGAAGAAAAAGAGAAGCTACATGAGGATCAAGGTTTGCTAGAGGAGAGATGGGGTTTTCTACAAGAGGGGTAGAGTTTGCTATAGGTAGGACAGGGGAAGCTATAGGAATACAAGAAAGAGTTACAAGAGGAATCCACCACCTCAAATTATGTTATAAAATACCTACAAGATCTCCAAGAACCTAGCCCACAACCTAGCTTGAGATCCTACTACAATTCATTGAAGGAGGAAGGATTATCCCTAGAAATTTTGCAATCCCACTCCTTTATGAGCCATAGATAAAGAGAGGTAGAACCCATAGGAAGATGCAAATTGCTAAATATAAGATGTATAGGATATAGGCCTCATGGAAGAAAAGGCCATTGAAATGGGAAAAGAGTTAAGTGATTTGATAATAATAGAGTCTATAATGAATGAGAAACTACAAGCATAAAACATGAGGTTGAGAGAGAGGTTTCAAGAGAGAGAAACACAACTTGCCACCATGGAATTACTAAAATGCATACAACCATCAAACTATCATACCCTCCTTCTCAAATAACAGTGGCTATAGTTCCAAATCAAAACTTTGGCACAATATGGATCTCTACCTTTTCAAGACTACAGGAAGTTCATTGAATTTTGCAACCAAACTAACATGGAAGATAGGGAAAAATTGGCTGAATTTTATATGCACAACCTCACTTTGAAAAATATGAATTTTTGGGATCCCAATTCAAGATTGGGAGATATGTAGCTGATGGCTTTAGCATCCTAGATGACTCATGAGGAGACAAGAGTTGAGGAGGTGAAAAAGGTAATGGAAAAGGAGGAGAAGGAACCATTGTATATCAGGGAAAAGCTAGTCAGCCCAAAGGCTATCATTAGCAATCATTGGAGTTGAGGAGGTGAAAAAGGTAATGGAAAAGGAGGAGAAGGAACCATTGTATATCAGGGAAAAGCTAGTCAACCCAAAGGCTATCATTAGCAATCATTGGCTCACCTCCAATGATGTTTATTTAGCACCCAATTACATTTCTACCCAAGAGCAAGCCATTCTACACTTTGAAGGCACATTTAGGATGTTGGGAATAGAAAGTCTAGAAGATTTCTAGAAGAGATGGCATGCCTTACCCCACAGCCTATAGATTAGCGAATCACTCTCCTGAAAGGCTAAGGAATGCCCTGGAGAGAACACCATTGTACAAGAGGATCATGCAGAGGATGAAAATCAGGTGGATAGGACTCAAGCTCAATCCACCCTTGCTACTAGGCTTACAAGAAGGAATAGATGAAGCAGAAGAGAAAAGGAGTGGACAGAGAAAGAGAGGAATGTGGGTTTTTACCCCCAAGAGTGCACACTATCTTAGGAGCCTTGGGATGTCAAGGAGGCCACCAAGGCCATGAAAGAGTTCCACTTGGATGACTAAGTTTCTCAGAGGATGAGAAACACCTTCAGTAGGGGGTGATGATGAGTCCCATCAATAGGTACATTTTGAAGATCATTATTCCATCCTCCAGCCTTAAAATTGTCCTTCTATTACATTAATTCACATTTTTTGTTATATTATGCTTAGTAAGAGGAGAAAAATGTGTTTTTCATAGTATGTGGCCTAATGTGGTTTAATTGTAGGAAAATTAAGCATTTTTTAGGCTATTACTATGCAGGGGCTTGATGGAGACAACTAGGAGAGAATCTAGGGGGTTTGTCCACCTCCTTAACTCCCTAAACTCAGCTTGGGATCATAATATCCTCTCTCACCATTTCAAGTTCATTAGTATCCGAGTGAATCCTAGTCCAAGTGAGGATCAAGAGGGACAAGATCCACCATTTTCAAGATCAAGGAGGGAAACACTCCTATTTTCAAGGGATTTGCTTCAGCTGCCCTTTTGTATAAATAAAATAGAAGAAGAGCTCATTAGGATTCAAATTTTTTGTTCAACTAGGTTTAGCTATTGAGCTTCAAGCTTGACATTGTTACTTTAAACTTTTATGTGATGTATTAGACCTACAATTTTTATAATGAAAAGTTGGATTTTAAGTTGCATCTAAGTTAGTTTCAAAGGTCTGAGACCCTTTGGTTTCGGCCCAACCCAAAGGCTTTGGTCCCTCTTCTTGTACTTATGTCTCTTATTGATTCCAATTAGTTCATAGTTTCTTACACTTCAGTAGAGATTAATCTATAAAACCCTGTGGTTGTAGCCTCTGCATCACCTCTCTTTTAAGAGAATGAGTGGAAGGATTCACAACCATAGTCCAAAAATATTGTGTTTATGATTTCTTGGAAATATATTAGTGTTATTTTTCATGTTTTAAATTTTCTTTATGTAGCTTAGAAGTCATTTTAGTGATTAGATCAGTGGTATTGCATAAATTAGATGTTATTTAAATTCAACTCATCTTTTCCAACATAAGTTATTTCATTTTGTTAATGATAAGTAGATGTGTGCAAGTGTTTGATTGCAAGGTTGGTTGTTCTGTATGGAAGGGCACCTTTACCACTTCTATCTTGAGCTCCTTCATCTTATCCTTCCACTTCCAAACTCTATCCCAAACCTAATTTTATAAGCCACTTTTCCTAGTATACTGAGAGCACTCATTCTAGTGCAAGGCATGCCTCTGAGAGGTCCTGAGGCTAGGGGATCAAACCAATCTTCCTCCATTTTCTTGAACTTCCATCTACCTCTCCATACCCTCAAGACAACATTTTCACCTTCAAAAACCATTGGATGCCCTCCTCTAGCATTACAGGACTTCCTGTAGCATTACATGCCTCCTATAGCAATCATTCATAGCAAACCTGTATTATCACTTTCCTTCATCAGTTTTGATCCCCACTGCAACTTTGAATTAATCTAGATGAATGATGACCCCCAACTCTGGTTTTATGATCAGGGGAAGCTCCTAGGCCACTCCAACCAATCATTTTCTTCACTACAAAGATAGAGTAGATTTAGTTTTTTTCTCACTAGTATGATGCAAGTAGGTTAATGATTTACAAGCAAGTGTGAACTAGTAGATGGTAAATGCAATTCTGATTGATAGTTTGATGAATTATGCAAGACAAAATATTTTCCTTTCTACAAGTATATTTGGTAGTTTGATGGATTTGTTTTGGAAGGATAAAATAGCTTTCTTTTTGCAAGTAGATTATCCTTTTTCCTTTCATGAGTTGATTAGTTAGCATTTAGAAGTTGAGTCAATGGAATTTCCACTTTCATAGCTAGAAGTAATTTCCAATTGTACATTTATCAGCAATATTTCATTCTAATTCAATAGGAGGAATGGTCTCTGAGCACTTTTGATGTAATGTCATAACTAAGGGTGGCATGAGTGGAACCCTATCTGTTGTGCATATAGCATTGTCACCTCAAATTTTGTACATACCCCGGGTTGATAATTTGAGTTGAGGAGTCCTTGGGAGTTGCAACATTCTTGGTGCAATATCAGGGCTCACCAAGAAGAATCAAGGATCAAGGTAAAAGATGATGTTGGATCAGATGAACAGTCTCAAGCCTTTCCAGCCCGACTCAAGAAGGCTGAAGAAAGGAAAGTTTGGAAAGTCCAAGAAGAAATACATGTCCAACGTTCAATACTTTAAATGGAATGAGGTTGGACACTTTAAGAGGGATTTTCCAAGCCATTAAAACAACAAGAGAAAGGAAAGAAGTGAAGTTCATGTAGTCGAGGCAGTGGGAGAACCTGAGAAGAAGTCGAAGAAGGAAGAAGTGAAGGATATTTACTATTAAATAAGGCACTCTTCTTGGTAGGTTCTTTATATATAATGTTCTTTCCTTTAGCCTTAGTATTATTATGTATAGCATCATAGAGAGAAGCACATGATAGTAGCATGTCTAGAATTTACATGATTAAGTTGCTTTGTATAGATCATGATCAAGATAGACAAACCATTTTTGCATAATTTTCATCCAAGTATTATCTAACATTTTGTTATAGGTAGTCATATTTCTTAGTTGAATCATCATGATTCAAGAAGGACGAACATTTTGGAAGGACCTTGGGAAAAGCATCGTGACAAAGTTAGTAGACATCCCATGTAATGTGGAATCAATATTGTTAAATGGATGAAAGAATGGAATGGTTCAGGTTGTAGGCTCACTTTAGGATGGATAGCTAGATGATCAAGTGAAATAATAGGAGTGCATGTTGGATGTAAAGCCTTTGGATAAGATTCATGTGTATAAAATACTGTGAAAAGAAAGTTCGTCATAAAATATGCTTAAGTGTATGGATATATGATGCTTTAAAAGAATAGAATTTGACTTACTTTAGGAAAATAAATAATTAAGACTTTCTCTAGAATTCATTGATAAATATCCAATATAATCTCCGGAAGGAAAATTTTAACTTCGTAACCAAGTTTGATCCTTCGGCACTCTGACACATGAAGGAAGTTTCAAATGGAGATGCTCGATGAGGATGTTGACAGTATGAGAATTTATCTAGAATTTATTGATTAATATCCAGTGTAATCTCCGAAAGGAAATTTTTAACTTGGTAATAAAGTTCGATCCTTGGGCACTCTGATGCAGGAATGAAATTTCAAATGGAGATGGTTGATGAGGATTTTGATGGTACAAGAAGGTCATCATGATGAGGCAAGTCTAATTTTAATTGGTGGTTATCTGGTTAACATATTATTTTGTTACTTGGAAAAATGTTGCAGGAACACATGATAACAATTGAGGCAAGTTCAACTATATGGATGAAGAGTATTGAGGAAATCTCAATATCTAATACCTGGAAACTATGAAGTTAAGATATGTTCATCTTGAAGGTATCAATGCAAGAAGATAAGTTGAAGGTCTAAAAATATCACTTTCATAAGGAAGGTATGATTAGTTTGAAGTTTGAAAAGGCTCAATGCAAAAACATTCATCTATGATGTCAAAGATTAAAGTGATGAGTAAAAAATATGACCCAGATCATGTCACGAGAATGAAGAGTTCAGATGGCTCCATGATACCTCGAAAGAATGTAAGAGGTGCAGAATAAAGAGGGAGCCATGTAGCTATGAATATCAAGTAGTTGATACTCTCATGTAGATAACCTACAAGTCGTGTGGTGTGGACTTTCCAAATAGAAAGGAAGTCGGGAATCTCCTCTAGATTTTGGAGGGAGTAAGGAAGTCTCTTTGAATAAGAGCAAGGATCTATTCTCTAATTACAAAGAGAATAGGGATATCCTCTCTAGTTGAGAGGGAGTGATGGTAGACATCACATGTGCATTCCCTTCTTCACGATATGAAGAAATAATAGTGGAGGATTTGATAAGCATATGTGGTTTCTGTGAGGATAAAGCATCCAAGAAAGGAAAGGTATCGACACTCTTTGATAATGGGATGGGAATTCAAGAGAACAACAGTAGAAGAGGATTGATATTCTTTGAGAAATTGAGTATAAACATCCAAGATAAGAACAGTCCTAAAAGGACATATCTTGTGGACATCCGTATGGTGTATGTGCCTTGTACAGGTAGTGTGGTATCACATGTAAACCCTCCCAGCATAATTCTCTTGAATAAAGAATAGCTTGTCTAAGTTAGTCCTTAAAGACAATGTTGGTCATAACAATTATGCTTGCAGTATGTATTCTCAATTTTAATATTCTTATGGGAACTCCTTAATTTGAGAATGATATTTGTATAATTATGAATACCTCCCTAGTTAAGAGGGAGTGTTGAAATGTAGCTAGTTTTGGTCTTCATAATTGTTGTTATACTCATTTCAATATGTATCCTATGTAACAAACAAGAAAAGAAAAGAAAATGCCATTTTTATTAAATAATGGGTTTCATGCTCTTTAGTGATGGTCTTCTAGGTAAAATCATGTTCTTCATGCTTCTAGGGTTTGTTAGGTCTTAGGATTTATTGTCATGAGTAAAAAAAAGTCAACATCATGCATATAAGACCCTTTCAAGAAAAATTTAATTGTAAAAAGATTTACTTTGATCATAGAAAATCTGGGAAACTCCTAAAATACAAGTCGGCCCTAACAGTTACAAGTCGGCCTAAAGGAGGGAATTTGACCCCTTGAGAAGGCTATATAAAGAAGCAGTTCATCCACATTTGGAACTCACTCACTTCACAAGTTCAATATATCAAAAAAGAGTTTGATCTGTAGCTAGGAAGCGGAAAGAAGAAGAGAAAAATTCTAGGAGAATAAAGAATGATGAAAAATATTTGTTTTGGGCTCTATCTCTCTCACATGTGCAAAGTTATAGGGTTTTTGGTGTTGCGGAAAGAGGTCAAATTTGTAGGTTCAAGTTGCAGGAGGATGAAGTGCAGATTCTTGTAGCTTGAAGGAAGAATATCCTACTTTGACCTCTTTGAAATTAGGAGGAGTTTTATTGCTCTAGGAAGGTCTCAAAATGAGGAATAATTAGGGTTTTTATGGAAGTTACAAGGTCGAAATTGCAGGGTCAAAGTTTTCAAACGAGTTGCAGTATTGAAGCTGGAAGATCGAAGTTTTTGGTTGAAGCTGATTGGTACAAAATCAAGGAAGGACTTGTTGGAGAGCTGAATTGGTCCTTTGGAGAAGGACTTGGTCTATGGTGTGGTTCTTTGTGTCTCAATTAAAGTAGATTCTATAAGAAGAGAAGAGTTTTTCGGGTTTTCGCCTTGGAGGGATTTTTCCCTAGCCTAGAGTCTAATTTTTTTGTCCTCTATTGTTGATATTTCATTCTTGGTATTTGTTTGATGACAAATATATAACTAAAGAATATAATAAGAATAACTAAGTTCACAAGAAAGTATTAAGGAAAAGGAAAATAATATTTAATAAGTTGCCACATTGCACTTTCCAACATAGAGTAGGTTGTTCATCCTCGCCATTGAAGGTCGATTCAAGCAATGGTATCATACATTACATGTTGCTGCTATTCATTCATTTGAGAAACTTATCAAAGAGCTTCTTGGAGCATTTGAAGGGTATGATTATAAAGATGTATATAGAAGGATAAATCAGCTTAGAATGAAATATAATGAATCATTAGAGTATTTTCTCAATTGGTTTCTTCATATTTTTTATGAGTTCTCATAAGAATATGTGGATTGGAGTTTCATGGGTGAAAGGTTTCAGTATCTGGTTCAAATCTCTTTGAAATAATTCGAATCATAATCCTTGGATGATTTTTCCCTTCCAAACCATATCAATAGTGAGGCACCTCCAATTTTAGAGGAGGAACATGTCACCTCTTTTGTTCCCTCTCCTCCCACTTTCTCATTACATAACAAAGTGGTCCCTCATATCAGTGTTGGGATTGGGAAATTTGAAATTCAAATTATCTATCCATTTATCCTACTTATATTTCCTTACCATGATTGAGATGTCATCGAGGAAAAATTTGAATGTTGTCTAATCCCATGAAACCTATTGTGAAGGTTGATCCCTTGGTTTACCAAGTTAATATTAATGTGCCTATTCTTAATATCGAATTTTATTTAATTAAAAGTGTTGTTTCTTCGAGAGACACCTATAATCCTCCATCATCTACATTTCATGACCCTTTGTACCTTGATCTACTAGATCAATTTTCTCCACTAACCAGTTCTTCAGATACTTTTGATTTTCAACTTGTTGGTCCAAATTGTGATCAGGTACAAGGTGGTCACATTCCATAGGTAGAAGAGTAGAAAGGTGAAGTTAATTTTATCTCTCTTCTCTCTTTCAAAATCCTCCATGTCAAGATGATGTTAGTTCATCCTTGGACGATTTAGAATCTAGTGACCTTGACAGTCAATCAAATGAAATCAATATGTTTGATCAATCTAAAGCCTTGGGAAACCATCGTCTGGATAAAAATGGTCTCACTAATGTACATGGTGATGAGTGACCAAGTACATTGGATTAAGAATTTGATTTGCAAAGCTTTGACCTAGAATTTGATTCAATCATAGAAGAATTTCTCACAGGAATTTTGACTTCAACTCACCAACCCTTATGTGGAGATGTGTGTAGTGAATCAATTGATATATCATGTTCTTCTACTTCGCATTTTGATGAATTGAATTTTAAATCCACACAAGGTGATCATTTTTCCCATGATGAAGAAGACGATGTGGTAATTATTAAACATGTCTCTTATAATTTGGGTAATCTATTTGGTGATGTTGAGACATCTGATGAGACTAATTCCAACAATTTTCATATGATTCATAATGTTCCTGCTAGAACAATTGGTGGCAGTTGTCTTCACACAAATGTTGACCTTGCCTTTCTTTCAAAATTCAATAATTCAACATTTGAAAGTTCAAGGACTTGTCAAGGAGTCAAGGAACTTCAACTTCAGTTGATGGTTATGTCAAGATCTCGAAATCCGAATCAGGTCTTTGAACTAGGTCAGATTAGAATTCTCTTGCATAATTATTTTCTCATAATTATTTCATTGGAAGTAATCTCTTTCTTGAATGATTTTCATTGTTTTTAAGTTAATTCTCCAAATCCCCAAGATAGAATCTTTGATCAGATAGAATATTTCCTCTTGGCTAATTATTATTTATGGAAATCCATTGTATCAAATCTAGGCTTGGAACATGTACCTTTCATATATGTGCACGGATTTGAAGTCTTCCATATTGATTATTGAGATAGAGATAATCATTTCTCAAAATAGTATTTCCTCTCAAATTCTTCCATGATCAATCAACTCCTCATCCTTCTTATCTGTGTTTTGGATCCAATCATTTTTTTGGTACAATCAACCCTTTTGAGCATCATTCAATACTTGAATCATTTGGTGGATTAAAACACTCATGCCGATATTGATGCTAAATTTGATTTTACACATATTTCTAACCTTTTGTCTGCATGTTATTCTAATTAGTTTCCCAGATTTACAAGGCCAACAATTGCTTTAAGTCCCCAAACTTTTATTGTTGGCCAGGTATGGAATAGCATACAAAGGGAACCAATCATGAATTGAGAATCTTATGCTTAATTTATCCACTTGATAGTAATATTGGCCTTAAAAATTGTTTTTCAATGTATCATTTTCCCACCAGTTTGTTTTTTTAGAGTCGGTCTTTACAGCCCTCCGTCAGAGATCTTTTCTCTTTTGCATATCATTTTTAGGTGTCTCGCTCGTTCCACTTTGTTGCATTTCATTAGGGGCATGCCATTGACTGACGAGGGGGTTTGGTTGTCTTGTGTTTCCTCATGCTTGTCCCTGCAGGGTTAGTAAAAAATTTCTCAAAAATCACCAAAGTATATGATCATTGCATTCATCGTCATAAAAGATTAGTTTCGTTAAAAAAGTCTTTAGTCCTAGAGTCTAGGGTTTTCAGTCCTTTGCATACACATAATAAAAGCCCGCAGGCCATGAGGTTGGTTTCAAAAGATTCTCATTTAATATTTTTCTCAGAAAGCATTTAAAAACATTTTTAGTCCAAAACTCTGTTTTGGAACTAAAAATTGTTATTGTAAATAATTGTATTTGTTTTATCTCAAAAAAGTTTCAGAGCAAGCCTCTGATCTTTTCCAAAGCCAAAATGCCAGATCCCTGCAAAAATCAACAAAGTATTATCAGTCCAAAACTCAAAAAAAGCAAGAGAAAGTCAAAGAGCAGTATTGTATTATAATATCAAATGTCAAAGTGTTGAAACATTATAAAGTGGGTTATTAAACAAATTTAAATCAAATCTGATTTGATGAGATATTTTCTTCACATATAAAAGGGGCAAACAAGTTCATTTGTTCAAAAATCCCAAGGCAAAAATCGTGTTTGAGCTTTTGGAAGGCCGAAGCCATCTTTCATACCTGTGGACAGCATTTGGAGGCGTGCGCTGCCCATACAAGGTGTGCACTACGCACATAGTGCGCGCTACGCACTGGGCCTCACCAGCCAGTGTAAAAAACCACAGGCGCTACGCACATAGTGTGCGCTACGCGTTGGGTTCGTGCGCTACACACACAGTTACAGCACCAAGAAATTTTTGCTAATGCGACCAGATCTTGCCAAATCGACTCCAAAGCTTGCAAGTAGGTTTTCGATGGCTGCTCAGTCAATTTTAAAATGTTTGTAGTGTGTTTAAGGTGGGAAATTTGATGTGTTGGGTGTAGAAAAGTGAAACCCTATGCTCATACCAAAATCATTCCTTAGGGTTTTTAAAGACATGTGGGTGGCTTTGTGAAGATTTTCCCATTCTCCATTGGTGAAATACAGTCCCATACTCATTTGTCAAAGTTTAGCCAACATTGCAAAGGGTGCACATTACACTTTTGTTCATTTGTCAAAACTTTCCTTGTGATCAAAACAGTGACTGTTTTATGCCAATCCACTGAAACAGAGTTATTACCATTATGGCTTGGTTCTTATGATGCTTTGGTAAACATATTTGGGTTTTGAGTATGCATTGAAATTTTGATTTCACCACACCTATATCAACATACATATTGCAGACATCTTGTTTTCAAAGCCATGTCAAACACAAATTCAGTTTATGAGCAGGAGTATGACAGTGATTCCACAACAGAGGGTAATGTGCCACGGAGGCCTCACAGAGGTGGCAAAGGTGGTAAGCATCTTAGGGAAGAGCCTACTTCTTTGGTTCAATTGCAGGCTTGCCCACTTGCAATGGATTGTTTTCGTCATCAGTCATGCTATCACTATTGTGAGTTAATTTCACAAATCCAGCATCATCGTGAACTAGCTCGTTTGTTTGTTCTACATTTACATGATGGCCATGTAAACCTCGCCGGAGTTGATTTCATTTTGTCACCAAAGACTATTGCAGAGGCCACTGGGATACCAAATATTGGAGAGAAATGGAATAAGCGTCAGCAGTTAGAGAAATCCTACTATGAGCCATACATCAAACCTGGGTATATGAGGCACCTGAGTAGGGTTTTTCCTTTCCAATACCTGAGTGATGAGTTTGCACCTTTGATGAAACTCATCATTCGGTATTTCAGTTGTGAGGGCAGATTCTCGCGTCTTTATGCGTACCATGTCCATTTGTTGATGCATTTTACAAGGGTACGTATGATGAACATTCCATACTTCATGTATCGCAACATAGAGAGGATGGTGTTTTTTGTACAAAAGAAGACCCCAGCACAGCAGCATAGAAGTATTTATCATTACGCGCTGATCAAGATCGTAGTGGTTCATCAGTTGGCACAGCAGGGCATTACTTGGGAGGATTTTATTTCTCGTGACTTTTTCACAGCACCACAGCCACCTCCAGAGATAGTTCATGATGAGGGAGAGCCTTCACATCAGTTTGACATTCCTGAGACCGAGCATGTCAATGCTCCAGTATATGTGGCATATCAGTGAAGCCACAGGGCCTCATTTGCAGCTACACGACAAGTACTATCTCCACATGGCGTGGAAGGGGTCTCGCCTTCTTCTTTAGTACAGGTACAAGTTCAGGACAGGGGCAAGAAGTCAATATATGAGGAGGGCCATTCAGGAGGTCATGATGTTGATGTTACATTGAGTGATGTGGATAGGAGCTCTCCTAGCTCGAAGCTGAAATAGATCATCCAAGAGCAGAAGGTCGAGATTGACAGCTTGAATGAGAAGTTATTGAAGGCAGAATGTCTGATCAAATATTTGGAGCAGCGCAATAAGTAGCTAGAGGATGAGCATACACTTATAGAGCTGCGACAAATTCATGAAGACCGAAGGTTGGCCCGAAAAAGACCTGGCGATTTGACACCTGTTGAGCGGCAATTTTGGCTTGAGAAATTCAATCGACATCTGGAGGAGTTGTTGGCGAAGGCCAATAGAGACAAAGACATGCTCCATCACATGAAACATCATTATTGGGCTCGCATGCATGTCAGCAAAGCAAAAATGTAGATTTTGAAAAGGAGGTTGAGCAAAGCACTAAAATGGCGAAAGAGGCTAGATCCACTTCGAGTTTTGGCCGAGGCTTCACTGGCTAAACATGATACATGATGGAGGGTCTTCGCTCCAAATTTGAGCAAATTCAGAGAAATTTTTGTCATTTTGAAATTTTTGGTCCCAAAAACAGTTTTTTCAGCTGTACGAGTAGCGCGTCGACGCGCTCGCTTTTGATTGGGACACTTGCTGGAGGAAAACTTTGTATTTTTTGGTTTTTCATGGTAATTTATGCATGCTCAGTTATTGCCGAAGCATTTCATCAAGTTTTGGATGATCAAAAGGTCTAAAAACACCATGAAAACCACCTTGTTGCCACCTTTTGCAACAGCAGGAAGTACTTCTGGGAGAATGCAATTTTGAGGGGGGAAATGAGCTCCAAATTGGGAAATTCCACTTGGGCTGGATAGTAGACATCCAGATCTTTCCAACCAGCTATTGTGAGCTTGATTTCGATGTCGGGAAGTGCCCCAAAAATAGGCTGAAAGGTGCGCTACATATAGAGGTTTTTGGTCAAATTTTCATCCTCCAGCTCAAGAATTCAGCCAGTTTTCACCAGTTTCACTTCTTGATGTGATTTTTGACCTAGCATGATGTAATTTGATGTGTATGAGGTAACATTGCACTTATTTACCTTATTCTAGATGATTCATTCACAAAATAGCAAAAATTTAATGTAATGAATCAGTTTCCTTCTTTTTAGAGGCAGGTTGTTTTGGTCACCTAGATTCTTGCTCCATGTTTAGAATTTGTTCAAACTGCTCCTAGAAGGAGGAGCTCGACCCCTAGAGGTTAGGGAATGGGTTGGCTTGGTCTATATATGTAAATTTTCAGTCAGTAGCAAGGGTTGGACTCTTGGGAAGATTTTGGCACACTATTGTACATATTTTTCACACTTTGGCTAAGGAAAGATCAGAGGTTTTGCAGCACATGTTGGGATTCTTGTGGCTTTCAGTTCTTGATGGTGTTATCTCTCAGTTTATTGTAAGTTTATTCATGTTTAAATGTATGCCATTCCCATCTTATGCTTCTGAAACTAAATGAACCAGTAAATGAGGTTGAATTCATTGTTCGCAGTGCTCTTCCTTTAAATTTGTTTAGTTTTACATGTTTTCGCCAGTTTGGAGAGGATCCATGTTCTCCTTTGCCCTCTTCAACTCCTTGTCGTTCTGATCCATCCATACACCTGATCAAAAGCATCAAGACTACTGCCTACCTCGCCCCAACTCGAATTCTACAAAGATCTGACCTTAATCCCCGGACCCAAAATTGGTTTTCTCGTTTCTCCAACAAAACACTCAAAAATCTAAATCAAACTTTCCTATCTCTTTACTAGCCTAAAATCCGTATTAATTTTGAGTCATCTCAGCCCTTTTGAAGACCTTTTTCCGAGATAGACCCGGAGAGAGCCCTCTCCTGTCCTCGTAGGGCTAGCTATGAGGCTGAGTTTGGTTTGATGTGGCCTCGAGTTTTGCCTTCCTCAGCCTGAGACAGATTTGAGCGCTAACATAGTGGCGACCATACTGGGGAGAAAATTGTAATTGTTTGCTGGTTGATGTGTTTGTTTCATGAGTCTTAGACGGAGTCTGAAGTCATGCCAGGTAGCCTTTGAAACGCTTTTGCTATGCATAAGCGGAAGTAGATAAACGTTGCTTCAGTCGATCTCCAGTGAGCTTGTGAATGTAGCACTTGATTTGCAATTTACCCCAGTATACTTATTTGTTCTAGACCTTGGATGATTGAGTCTAGAAGTTGATAGGCTGAAAAACTTGTTTGTGTCCTTTTGATTGTTCGAAACAATTCCACACTGGCTTCCAGAAGATACACGAGATTAAATCCTGATCCAGATCCACCTCCAGTATATGAGAACCCAAATCTAATTGCGAGAATACACCGACGAGAAAGTCCCATAATTCCTTTGTTTAAGTCTCACTTTTGTCCTGCAATTTTTAAGTATCTTGAAGAACTTGACTTTGACGAGAAGTTTGAATTGTCACTATTTAAAACCAAATCCGAAAGTGCACTTGATTCTCTAGTTCCAAATCCTGACTTTGTTGTAGCTCTTGAAGTTGAAAGAAACAATAAATTAATTGAAAATTTTATCTTGAGGCACCTTCAGAGAAACATTCAGGCTGCAAATCTTGCTGATTTCCTAGAAGCTGCATCTGCAAATATTGGATCTTCTATCACTGATTTCACTTCCAAAATTTCCACCGAACCGCCTTTCATTCCCACTATTCCCCTGCAACCCATCATCACATATCAAAATTCTGCAGTAAATTCTCCTTCTTCATCCCACATTGCTACTCCTTCGCATACACTGTCTCAAACAACCCCTTAGACCAAATCCGTCAAGAGTAATGGCTGCTCGTTTTGCACCTCTTGCTTTACCTCAACAATTGCATGATATTCCCGTGGATTATCAGAGTAAGATCCCTATATTTGATGGCACTCCTCAAATTGTGCCCGCTCAGCAACACATAGACAGAATGGCAGATTTTTGTGATTTACATGAGATTGATGAGGAGGATGTAACTATGTGATTTTTTGTGCAAACATTCGTAGGAGAGGTAAGAAAATGGTTCAGGGGTTTGGGAGCTAGAAGTGTAACTACATTGGCTGAGCTTCACAAACAGTTTCTAGATTGTTGGGAAATCAGAAAAGATCCACTTCAGATCAATGCCGAGTATAACAATATCAAACGCAATCCTGGTGAGTCTTTCCAAGACTATGTTATCAGATTTAATACAGTTTATAATGCTATTCCAAATGATCTAAGACCATCTCGAAAGTTAGCTCTTCTTAAATTCCCAGATGGTTTTGATCTGGAGATGGCTTATTCATTACGGGATAGAGATCCGCCTACCTTGGAGGATATGCAAAAGATTGTTGTTAGTGTTGAAGCAAATTTGAATGATAAAAGAGCCATGATGAAAGCTGAAAAGAGTGACCATAAAGGAAGAAGCTTCTACATCAGATAAGATACTTCGCAAGGTAGAGAGGATGTTCGAAAAGCTCACTCTTGACAAGCCGGAACCGCAGATCCGTAATCCCAATTTTTGTGTTCAGCAGCAGCGACAATTCAGAATTAAGCAGCGTGAAAAAAGAACACAAGAGTCGGTAGTTCAGCAGCAGGTAAAGACTCCTCTTCAGCAAAATTTTGTTAGTCAAGAATCTGATGATGATGGTGATACTGTAGGGGAGGAAAACCATTTCTTTACTCCTGATGATCTGCCTATCTACATCACGGAAGAGGAAGAATATGTTGAAAACTCTGCCACACACAAAGATGAGGATTTTATTCTATCAAACGATGCAGCACTTGAAGAAGAATCGGAGGAGTACCAAAGAGGATACATGAATGCTTTGTCTGCCCAACAGAAGCAATACTCATTAAGAAATTGAGATGTGCCCATAAACCCCATTCAGAAGAAGAAGGAGATTTCAGCAAAAAATTATTCACATGTACCACAGAAGAAAGGAAAAGAGATAATCAATCCCGCAGCTAGTAAATCATCATCAGCAGACAAGGTAAATCAGTCACCAAACACAATGAGGGATAAAGCTAAAAAAAGAGAAGTTCCGGTCAAAGAAGTTGAAAGAGTTTCGGCATTTAGTTTGGAAAATAAAATTTCAAAACTGAAAGTGTCTATTCCTTTGACTGAAATCATGAAGAACAGCAGCTACCGAGGTCAAGTCTCCAAAATTCTGAATTTTGATCCAATGTTTGACACGGTAAATGTTGAAGATGATCAGCCAGAATTGATTTTTGGGCCTGCTTTAGATGGTGAGTCTCCTGATAGTGACGTTCCTCACTTTTATATCAGTTTGAGGTTGCATGAATATGTATTACACAATGTTATGTTTGACTCGGGTGCTTTGCACAATTTGATGCCAAAAGCAATTATGGAAAAGTTGGGATTAGATATTACAAGAAAATACCATGATTTGTATTCATTCGATTCCAACCGTGTAAAGTGTATCAGACTGATCAAGGATTTGGTGGTAAGCTTAGATCAAATTCCAGCTAAGAATGTCTTGCTGGATGTGGTTGTGGCGGACATTCCTCCGCGTTTTGGTATGCTTCTTTCAAGATCTTGGGGGGCTAAGTTGAAAGGTACACTACAGTTAGATTTTTCTTATGCTACAATTCCAGTCTTCGGTCAAATGAGAAAGCTATATTGAGAGCAGAAGATGAAATACATGATAACAAGCAAGGAAAAACCAATCAATCATCCTGTAAACTATGTACATACAGCCTTGGAGTCATTTGTTTTGTTTGCTGATAGTTTTAATGATATATATAGTCAATTAGTTCAGGCAGAAGATATACTAGAAATCACTGAGAATTTTAGAGAAGTTCTGCAGAAAGAAAGAAGTGAAAAGCAAGCTACTATGGAGCAATCAGCTGAAAATAATGGGCAGCAAACAGGAAAAACAGAGCTGACACAATTTCAGCACTTGGAGGAGGATGAAGATGGTCTTTGGACCATGGATTTTGATGGCGCGGTAGGTAGTGACAATGCTGGAATTGGTGTGTGGATTCGAAGTCCATTTTCCGCTCCAGATAAGGTTCCAAGCAAGGTGAGAGTATGTTCCTACAAACTAGCATTTGACTATTCTAATAACGAAGCGGAATATGAGGCTCTCATTGTTGGCCTTAAGATTCTTAGAAAGCTGAAAGCAAAAAGAATTGCAGTATATGGTGATTCAGAGTTGGTGATAAAGCAGGTGAAGGGTGAATTTCAAGCCAAGCATCCTCGCATGAGAGCATATTGAAATGCAGTTTTAGATATTTTGAAACTCTTTTCTGATCATACTTTGACATGTGTGCCTCGCATACAAAATGGTGTTGCTGATGGACTGGCTAAGGCAGCAAGTAATTTAAAAATTCCAATGAATTCCAGCAACAAATTCGAGATTCATGTGAAACACCACCCCACCGTTCCAGACGATCAGCGATGTTGGCAAGTCTTTCAGGATGATGAAGAGATTAATGACTTTCTGCAGAATAAGGGTAAGTTTAAAGATACCTCCATAGATACAGAACATGATGATGGTGATGTTGATATACAAGTAAATCAAATGGAAGTGTTGCAACTTAAAGATAACATTATTCCTAAGGGATTGATTCCTTTGGAGGAGCTGTTTGACCAAGACGATGTAGCCCGCAAACCGACATTGAGACCGACTGAAAAAGGTGTTGAAGAGGTAAACATTGGGACAGCTGAGAATCCCAAGATGGTAAAGCTATCAAAGTCATTATCACCAAAGGTAAAGGAAGAGTATGTCAGATTGTTGTCTTCATTTTCTAATGCTTTTGCTTGGGATTACTCAGATCTGAAAACATATGACACTAATATCATTCAGCATACTATCCCTATAAAACCAAATCAGAAGCCTTTCCGTCAAAAGTTGAGGAGAATCAATCCTAAGCTACTGCCATCGATAGAAAAAGAGGTGAACAGGTTGTATAAGTCAGGAATCATTGTGCCTATCAGATTTTTCGATTGGATATCAAATTTAGTACCCGTAAGAAAGAAAACCGGTGAGATCCGTTTATGTATCGACTTCAGAAATTTGAATAAGGTGTCCTTAAAAGACAATTATCCACTGCCCAAAATGGACCATATATTGCAGCGAGTAGTTGGAGCATCAAGGATGTCACTACTCGACGGCTATTCAGGATACAATCAAATTTTAGTGCATGAAGATGATCGTGACAAGACTGCGTTCACCACTCCATGGGGAACGTTTCATTATGCAAAGATGTCGTTTGGTTTGAAAAATGCAGGTGCCACTTTTCAGCGTGCAATGGACATGGCTTTCACCAACGAGAAAGATGTATTTTTGGTTGTTTACCTTGATGATTTAACCGTGTTTTCAAATTCTGATGAGGAGCATTTATATCATTTGAAAATTGTTTTCCAAAAGTGCAGCAAATATGGCATTTCACTGAATCCAAAAAAGAGCCTTTTCGCCATGGATGAAGGCAAGCTCCTTGGCCACATCATATCAAAAGACGGCATTCGTGTGGACCCTGCACGTGTTGAGGCCATCCAGCAGATTGAACAACCCTGGAACAAGAAAGAAATACAGTCATTTAATGGCAAACTGAATTTTCTGCGTCGTTTCATTCCAAATCTTGCCGAGCATCTTGGAGAAATCACAAACATGCTGGAAAAGGACAGTCATTTAAAGTGGACAGAAGAGGTGGTGAAATCATTCAATTTGGTAAATACTTTAATTAGCCCGGACTACACACAGGACTTCATTTTGTTTTCATTTGCTTCTGAGCACACTTTGGCAGCTGTACTAATGCAAAAAAGGGATGGAGTTGAGAAGCCCATTGCCTTTTTCAGTCATATTATAAGGGACGGAGCATTGAAATACAACATTATTGAAAAAAAAGCACTTGTGCTTGTAAAGGCCTTGAAAGATTTCCGTGTGTATATATTGCATTCCCACATTATAGCATATGTTCCTAAAGCAGCAGTAGAAGATGTTTTGGTACAGGCAGATCCAGAAGGAAGACAGGGTAAGTGGATTGCTGCGTTGTTAGAGTATGATGTGGATATTAAACCAACCAAGCTGATCAAAGGACAAGGACTCGCCAAATTAATGGCTGAAACAAATCTGCATGTTCTGGATATAAATTTGATTGCTGCTATGTCCGATGAAGATGAGGAGAGTCCGGTAAATCAGGTATCTGATATTTTTGTTTCTTCCCCTTGGTATGCTGACATTATATACGTACTTCAAAATTTGTCTTCACCTCCCAGGATGCCTAGAAATAAGAGTAGAACATTGAAATTGAAAGCTGCCAAATTTTGCATACTCAATTCTGCATTGTATTGGAAAGACCCTGGTGGAATGTTGTTGAATTGTTTGGTAGAGGAGGAAGCCAAACGAGTTGTGGAAGATTTTCATAGAGGTGACTGCGGGGGCCATATGTTTTGGAAAACCACAGCGAATAAGATTCTAAGGGCAGGTTTTTATTGGCCTTTGTTATTTTCAGATGTATATAAGGCTGTTAAGAATTGTCACGAATGCCAAATTTTTTAAGGAAAGCAGAAACTACAGCCTTTGCCTCTCAAACCAATTGAAGTTAGTGCATGCCACCATTTCAGCAGTGGGGCTTGGATTTCATCAGGGAAATCCATCCGGCATCATCAAGACAACATAGATGGATATTGACAGCTATGGACTACTTTACAAAATGAATCGAAGCAATTCCCACCCGACAGGCCACGGATGCGGTAATTATCTTTTTTCTTGAAAATAATATTCTGTCACATTTTGGGTGTCCTAGTAAGCTCATCACAGATAATGCAGTGGCATTCAAGTCGAAGAGAATGTTTAAATTTTTCTATAAGTACAATATCAGCTTGGGGCATTCGACTGCCTACCATCCGCAAGGAAATGGGTTGGCGGAATATTCAAATAAGTCCTTGGTAAATATCATTAAAAAGTTGCTGGAAATCAATAAAAAGGGTTGGCACAAGAAATTAGTGAATGCACTGTGGGCTGATAGGGTAAGTCAGAAAAACTCTATTGGCATGTCTCCTTTCGAGTTGGTGTACGGGACAGACACGGTTTTTCCTACTTCGCTTGCTATTCTGGTAGTCAAATTGCTTCAAGAAGCTGGTAGTGAGGAAGATCCCATGCAAAGGAGGATTAATCAGATGATTCATTTACAACAGACACGGGAGGAAGTATTTCAAAATACTTTCAAGTTGCAGGAGCGCATAAAGAAAATTTATGATAGGAAGGAAAAAACAGATAAGTTTCAGCTGGATGAGGTGGTTTTGAAGTGGGATGCCCGGAATTAAGATAAAGGAAAGCACGGAAAATTTGAAAATTTATGGAAGGGTCCTTATAAGATTGCAGCATATCGTGGTCAAAATGCTTTTCTTCTCAAGGAAATGAATGGAGATTATTGTCCTGGAGGGCCGATCAATGGTCGGTTGCTAAAGCGATACTACTTCTGAGTATTTTCTGCTCATTTCATCATCATTGTATATATCGTTTTACTTCTGTTCTATTGCATGTGTGTACTGATCTCTCATCTTCAGTCTGGGGCCCGCAGCGAAGGCTATAATTTTGGAGATGAAGGTTAGTTGGTTTGAAATTTGTCGAGTCAGTTTTATCAGTCCTTTCAGTTTTAAAATCGAGTCAGTTTTGTCAGCGTTGTATTCAGCTTTCAGTCAAATTTGCAGTCAATAAATGTGTCAAAGTTTTGTGTTAACTGTTGAAATAATGACTCCATCGCCCAATGGATGAAAGCACTGGTCTGCTCTCCCAGAGATCTGCCATTCTTGGCATCTCCAAGGAGCCACCATCCCCATTGGAGCCAATGTTAGAGTCGGTCCTTACAACCCTCCGTCAGAGATCTTTTCGCTTTTGCATATCATTTTTAGGTGTCTCGCTCGTTCCACTTCGTTGCATTTCGTTAGGGGCATGCCATTAACTGACGAGGGGGTCTGGTTGTCTTGTGTTTCCTCATGCCTGTCCCTGTAGGGTTAGTCAAAAATTTCTCAAAATTCACCAAAGTATATGATCATTTCATTCATCGTCATAAAGATTAGTTTCGTTAAAAAAGTCTTTAGTCCTAGAGTCTAGGGTTTTCAGTCCTTTGCATACACATAATAAAAGCCCGCAGGCCATGAGGTTGGATTCAAAAGGTTCTCATTTAATATTTTTCTCAGAAAGCATTTAAAAACATTTTTAGTCCAAAACTCTGTTTTGGAACTAAAAATTGTTATTGTAAATAATTGTATTTGTTTTATCTTAAAAAAGTTTTAGAGCAAGCCTCTGATCTTTTCCAAAGCCAAAATGCCGGATCCCTGCAAAAATCAACAAAGTATTATCAGTCCAAAACTCAGAAAAAGCAAGAGAAAGTCAAAGAGCAGTATTGTATTAAAAGATCAAATGTCAAAGTGCTGAAACATTATAAAATGGGTTATTAAACAAATTTAAATCAAATCTGATTTGATGAGATATTTTCTTCACATATAAAAGGGGCAAACAAGTTCATTTGTTCAAAAATCCCAAGGCAAAAATCGTGTTTGAGCTTTTGGAAGGCCGAAGCCGTGTTTCATACCCGTGGACAGCGTTTGGAGGCGTGCGCTACCCATACAAGGTGTGCGCTACGCACATAGTGTGCGCTACGCACTGGGCCTCACCAGCCAGTGTAAAAAACCACAGGCGCTACGCACATAGTGTGCGCTACGCGTTGGGTTCGTGCGCTACGCACACAGTTACAGCACCAAGAAATTTTTGCTAATGCGACCAGATCTTGCCAAATCGACTCCAAAGCTTGCAAGTAGGTTTTTGATGGCTGCTCAATCAATTTTAAAATGTTTGTAGTGTGTTTAAAGTGGGAAATTTGATGTGTCGGGTGTAGAAAAGTGAAACCCTATGCTCATACCAAAATCATTCCTTAGGGTTTTTAAAGACATGTGGGTGGCTTTGTGAAGATTTTCCCATTCTCCATTGGTGAAATACAATCCCATACTCATTTGTTAAAGTTTAGCCAACATTGCAAAGGGTGCACATTACACTTTTGTTCATTTGTCAAAACTTTCCTTGTGATCAAAACAGTGACTATTTTATGCCAATCCACTGAAACAGAGTTATTACCATTATGGCTTGGTTCTTATGATGCTTTGGTAAACATATTTGGGTTTTGAGTATGCATTGAAATTTTGATTTCACCACACCTATCTCAACATGCATATTGCAGTTAATCTTGTTTTCAAAGCCATGTCAGACACAGATTCAGTTTATGAGCAGGAGTATGACAGTGATTCCACAACAGAGGGTAATGTGCCATGGAGGCCTCGCAGAGGTGGCAAAGGTGGTAAGCATCTCATGGAAGAGCCTACTTCTTTGGTTCAATTGCAGGCTTTCCCGCTTGCAATGGATTGTTTTCGTCATCAGTCATGTTATCACTATTGTGAGTTAATTTCACAAATCCAGCATCATCGTGAACTAGCTCATTTGTTTGTTCTACATTTACATGATGGCCATGTAAACCTCGCCGGAGTTGATTTCATTTTGTCACCAGAGACTATTGTAGAGGCCACTAGGATACCAAATATTGGAGAGAAATGGAATAAACGTTAGCAGTTAGAGAAATCCTACTATGAGCCATACATCAAACCTGGGTATATGAGGCACCTGAGCAGGTGTTTTCCTTTCCAATACCTGAGTGATGAGTTTGCACCTTTGATGAAACTCATCATTAGGTATTTTAGTTGTGAGGGCAGATTCTCACGTCTTTATGCGTACCATGTCCGTTTGTTGATGCATTTTACAAGGGTACGTATGATGAACATTCCATACTTCATGTGTCGCAACATAGAGAGGATGGTGTTTTTTGTACAAAAGAAGACCCCAGCACAGCAGCATAGAAGTATTTATCATTACGCGCTGATCAAGATCGTAGTGATTCATCAGTTGGCACAGCAGGGCATTACTTGGGAGGATTTTATTTCTCGTGACTTTTTCACAGCTCCACAGCCACCTCTAGAGATAGTTCATGATGAGGGAGAGCCTTCACATCAGTTTGACATTCCTGAGACCGAGCATGTTAATGCTCCAGTATATGTGACATATCAGCGAGGCCACAGGGCCTTATTTGCAGCTACACGACGAGTACTATCTCCACATGGCGTGGAAGGGGTCTCGCCTTCTTCTTCAGTATAGGTACAAGTTCAGGACAGGGGCAAGAAGTCAATATATGAGGTGGGCCATTCAGGAGGTCATGATGTTGATGTTACATTGAATGATGTGGATAGGAGCTCTCCTATCTCGAAGCTGAAAGAGATCATCCAAGAGCAGAAGGCCGAGATTGACAGCTTGAATGAGAAGTTAATGAAGGCAGAATGTCTGATCAAATATTTGGAGCAGTGCAATAAGCAGCTAGAGGATGAGCATACACTTATAGAGCTGCGACAAATTCGTGAAGACCGAAGGTTGGCCCGAAAAAGACCTGGCGATTTGACACCTGTTGAGAGGAAATTTTGGCTTGAGAAAGTCAATCGACATCTGGAGGAGTTGTTGGCGAAGGCCAATAGTGACAAAGACATGCTCCGTCACATGATACATCATTATTGGGCTCGCATGCATGTCGGCAAAGCAAAAATGAAGATTTTGAAAAGGAGGTTGAGCAAAGCACTAAAACGGCGAAAGAGGCTAGATCCACTTCAAGTTTTGGCCGAGGCTTCGCTGGCTGAACATGATACATGATGGAGGGTCTTCGCTCCGAATTTGAGCAAATTCGGAGAAATTTTTGTCATTTTGAAATTTTTGGTCCCAAAAACAGTTTTTTCAGCTGTACGAGTAGCGCGTCGACGCGCTCGCTTTTGATTGGGACACTTGCTGGAGGAAAAATTTGTATTTTTGGGTTTTTCATGGTAAGTTATGCATGCTCAGTTATTTCTGAAGCATTTCATCAAGTTCTGGATGATCAAAAGGTCTAAAAACACCATGAAAACCACCTTGCTGCCACCTTTTGCAACAGCAGGAAGTACTTCTGGGAGAATGCAATTTTGAGGGGGCAAATGAGCTCCAAATTGGGAAATTCCACTTGGGATGGATAGCAGACATCCAGAGCTTTCCAACCAGCTATTGTGAGATTGATTTCGATGTCAGGAAGTGCCCCAAAAATAGGCTGAAAGGTGAGCTACGCATAGAGGTTTTTGGTCAAATTTTCATCCTCCAGCTCAGGAATTTGGCCAGTTTTCACCAGTTTCACTTCTTGATGTGATTTTTGACCTAGCATGATGTAATTTGATGTGTGTGAGGTAACATGGCACTTATTTACCTTATTCTAGATGATTCATTCACAAAATAGCAAAAATTTAATG
The DNA here is from genome assembly GCA_031772625.1 of Pinus tabuliformis. Lineage (NCBI taxonomy): Eukaryota > Viridiplantae > Streptophyta > Pinopsida > Pinales > Pinaceae > Pinus > Pinus tabuliformis. The sequence goes on along the minus strand of CM062812.1, from coordinate 931,170,386 downwards.
TAATGAATCAGTTTCCTTCTTTTTAGAGGTAGGTTGTTTTGGTCACCTAGATTCTTGCTCCATGTTTAGAATTTGTTCAAACTACTCCTAGAAGGAGGAGCTCGACCCATATAGGTTATGGAATGGGTTGGCTTGGTCTATATATGTAAATTTTCAGTCAGTAGCAAGGTTGGACTCTTGGGAAGATTTTGGCACACTATTGTACATATTTTTCACACTTTGGCTAAGGAAAGATCATAGGTTTTGCAGCACCTGTTGGGATTCTTGTGGCTTTCAGTTCTTGATGGTGTTATCTCTTAGTTTATTGTAAGTTTATTCATGTTTAAATGTATGCCATTCCCTTCTTATGCTTCTGAAACTAAATGAATGAATAAATGAGGTTGAATTCATTGTTCGCAGTGCTCTTCCTTTAAATTTGTTTAGTTTTACATGTTTTCACCAGTTTGGAGAGGATCCATGTTCTCCTTTGCCCTCTTCAGCTCCTTGTCATTCTGATCCATCCATACACCTGATCAAAAGCATCAAGACTACTGCCTACCTCGCCCCAACTCGAATTCTGCAAAGATCTGACCTTAATCCCCGGACCCAAAATTGGTTTTCCCGTTTCTCCAAAAAAACACTCAAAAATATAAATCAAACTTTCCTATCTCTTTACTAGCCTAAAATCCGTATTAATTTTGAGTCATCTCAGCCCTTTTGAAGACCTTTTGCCGAGATAGACCCAGAGAGAGCCCTCTCCTGTCCTCGTAGGGCTAGCTACGAGGCTGAGCTTGGTTTGATGTGGCCTCGAGTTTTTCCTTCCTCAGCCTGAGGCAGATTTGAGCGCTAACATGTTTGATGTTAGTTGTTCTACATTTTTTGGTCTCATCAAGGCCATAAATTATTATGATCCGTCATTTCACTATTCATATCCTTGTCAAGCAATTAAGGCACTTCAACCCTTGTTGATGTTTGTGGTATGTCCTCACAATCTTGACAAGGCTTCTGAACAAGATCGGATCAAATTCCCCTCACAAGATTCTCTTTATGATTCTAATGCATTAATTGAAAGCTCATTCTCTCAAGAGTTTCAGGGTTTTCAAAAGGATTGTTTTGAATTCCATGATCGGATCTATGATTGGTTGGAAACATCTTACTTAGAAAATTCTATTGCAAATAAAAAGTCTTGATCTTTCTTGATGTTTGCTGAGAATGAGAACACGAATGAAGGCATATTCACAAGAATATTTTGATATTTGTATGATTATTGCTTTAATCGACATGGTAAAGTTTCATATTGGTTACAACTAGTTGTTATGGCACATCTTTCTGTTGATAAGCAAGACCTTCAATTTCTTGTGCAAGATATTCAAGTTGTTATCTTTACTTTTGCACATTAGTTTATGTTTTTTTAATTGTTCGCATATTTGTACTTGTAGGTCAGGAGCAGGTTCTGTGGCTACATTTAAAGTTTCACTTCACTTAGTCTTGACCTTCAAGTTGGTTAGGTTAGGTGTATGTCTAGCTATAGATTTACTTTTCTAGTTGCATCACATGGCCTCACATTCCCCCTTCCATATCTAGTCTTTACATTTGGTTTTTTTCTACTTTTTGTCTTGTTGTTGGCTTGAGGGGGTCTGGACTCAGGTTCAGAGCTAGCTGCGCCAACCAACAAAACCCTACATTTTTGGCCCTTTCGGAAACAACCCACATAGCACAGGCTGCAATCTCACCTGAGGCAGTATTGGGGGATGACATAACCAGGTCTCTACATCCAGAGGCCTATGTGATGTGTTTCCATTACTCCTAGGTCTTTATACCAACCTTCACGAACCCTAACCCTTAAAACACATAAATTACAGTAACTTATAGAAAACATATCTAACTCTTTGCTAAGTGTTATAAACATTCATAGCATCATGTAATGGACTAGATCTACCAATTTCATGCATCCATTAAGTATTTCTTATGATAAATGCAGTAAATAGATTGAATGCATAGTAAAAACATAAACACACAAATGCACAGGTATTTCTCCAAAATAGTCTTTATTATATTCATATCTTCTATTACAGATTCTTTCTTCCCTACACACATAGCTGCAGGGGCTTGCGCTCATAGTTGCAGACTTACTAATGTCTCCACGCACACAGCTGCAGGAGCCTTCTCCTTCACCTAAGTATAGAAAATAGACTTCTCTGACTTCGATCACTTTCTCATACATAGATATACTACTGATAGATATATCCTATGACTCTCTATGACTTCTTTTATAGATTATTTCATTACAATACCATGGTCCATGAACCATGGGCGAGTCATAAAATAACTTAACTTCTAACAAACTAAGGGGCTTTGACCTTCCTAAATCCCCTTTGACTTCTAACGACCTTCGCATTCCACTCCTCAAAATGCAGAGACTTTACAACAATAACAAAACTATTTGCAAAATTGACCCAGGGGATCCTGTTCCAACAGGCTCCCAACACAAAGTCATGACTCGTCCTCAAGTCACTCTGCTGGTGGCACCTAGTTCTTTGCCTACAACTCACCGAACTCTATCTTCAGCACTTGCAGGTCTATTTTCCCCTGCACAGTGGCTTGACAGACTTCCTCAACCAATTCTTCTGTGGTTGGGCCTTCAACTACAACACCCATGGTTCTTTGTGTCTTCTACATCGCCTTTAACTTGCTATGTACTGACAGTGTCAACTGACTTTCCTCACCCGCCTAAGGTTGCATCCTTGAATATATGATGACTTCCTTTCGACGTAGATCATCGATCTCTCTCTGGATGATCTTTCCCTCCTGTAATCTTGTGAACCTTTGCACTGATGCTAAGGTTCGTGCGGTAGACCTGATCTCGTCGAATTACCTCTTCTTTTTTCTGATATCTACTTGAATCTTCTGCAAATTCGGATCCTCCTGCAACAAGGTCCACAGTTCCATGGCCTATTAAAACAACTGAGTGCATCCCTTGACTGTAGCTTCTAAGGTAGCTAACTCTTCTTTCATAGTAGCCTTGTGCTTCTCTCTAACTTCTGGAGGAGTGGTTGGTTGCAGCTTAAGTTGCAACACATAGATCTATAGCTACATCTCAAATATAACTTTTCATATTTCCTCCTTTGAATCATTTATCGTGGCAGCTAGCTTTTGAATCTTCTCTGCAAAGGCCACTTCGGCTAAAATCTAGAGCTCGAGAAGCTCACTCTAGGCTTGCGAGATTATTGCTTCTAACTGCTGACTTCGTGCCATCACATCCTCCATTTCCTTTAGGGCCTACAACTTTTCCTCAAACATCTGTTGATTATTGGTTTTGACTTTGTTCATGATCAGCAGTGTGTGTTGTTCATGAACTTTGAACTCATCAGATACCCCTTCATGCAGCTCGTGCAATGTCTGGATATGAAGCGCTGCCAGGTTCAGACTCAAATCCTTCATGTGTAGGAGGCACGCCCTATCTTCTGATGCCTTGACTCACAGCGGCCCCTCTAGTAAGTGCATTGTGCAGAGGTTTGTGGTGAGCTCCACTGTTAAGGTCGACCCACTCGCATGTTTCAATCTCACTTGCTTCAGGCTCACCTATCCCACGCTCTCTTGAATGATACATGTTTGGACCTAAAATTATCTTAGGCCCTACTACACCTTATCCAGCGTCTAATGATATTGGTCTTCGATGTGGCTCCATATGTTCTATGTTGCGTCACAGACCACATCTCCAATCTCATCTAAGTCCCCCTCGTGAGGAACAAAGGCATCACGCTGGTTGTTTTGTCTGACTTCTACTTCTTTTGCGGCCCTATAGAACTCCTCTTCTACCTCTTTTTTACAAAGAAGGGGGACTCCAAGCCCATTCCCCCTTCCTCTTCTCCCTTTGTTTAGCCCTTGACATTGGTGTGCTTTGTCTCTGGCTTATCGAGGTCAATAGTGGCCTATGACGTAGTGGCAGTATTTTCTTTTGGCACGTTGATATCTTTGGCAGAGACCATTTCTTTGGTTGCTTCTTTCTCCCTTGCAATAGCTTCTTTCTACTGCGGGCCTTTTCTTTTTCCACTTCCCTCTCTTTCGCAGAATCCTTATGTGCTTCCTTCTTCTTTTATGTTGCCGCCACCGTCATTGTTGTGGTCTGCGCTACTTTGCCTTCAACAGCCTTACTAGTTCCCGCACCAGCATCAAAGGGGGTAAGCCAGTCACTCGGTCATTTACTGATGACCCCCAGAAAATCATCCTCGACGTCTAAGCATGGAAACTTATGCCATGTTCGTGTGCCGTCTTTCTTCATGTGGATGTGCAGATTATGAAAATTTTCCTTGAAATCTGCAACATTGTTGTATTGCACGTGCAAACTTCGTGATAACCTTAGCCACTCATTAATCACCATCGTCAACTCTGACTCAAGTAAGACCCAAAATATCTTCATCTCCATAATATGTTCAGGGTATTTGGTATGCCAACTTGGAGTTCTTCAGCGTGTCACCAAGTGTTGTCACAGTGACAAACACCCTCCAAAATTTTTCCTCCACTTGAATTTTGGAGCCTCCCTATGATTCTACAATATGTTGTTGCAAGTTTATCTCAGTCACTTCATGGCCGGTTGATGTTTTCTGAGATTCTAACCATTGAAGCCACTTTCTTATACACATTTCTTATATTTTTATGTATTCGCAAGTGCACCTCTTCTCTAGCAAGCCTAACAGTCAATGTGCACCCTAGAAAGTCTAGCACTGAACAAACCTTGTAAATGCGTAGATTCTGATGATAGTGATTGTGCAAACCATGCTGACAATAAATGTGCAACATTATTTGACAGTCTTTCTCACTCTTAGTGGAAATTGTATCATCATTCTAGTGAGTCTTCTCAATTTTCGCTCTCGTGCACCTTTGCTTTCATAAGTGTTGCTTTCACAAGTGTTGCTTTCATTTTCGCAACTGTAATTTTTTGCTTGCTTTCACTTTCACAAGTGTCTCTTTTGTTGAAGAAAATGTAACTAGGTTTGTTCTTCATAAATGTACTTTTGATATTTTTACTTATTCAAGAAAACAAATATTATTTTTATAATATATGTCAAATTTGGGTTTCTTTCTCATTGAAATAGGTCTAGCACATGTTAAAGTGCTATAGGTGATTCAAATAGTCAAAAGAAAATGTTGAAGGCCTTAAGGGCATGTTACACCATGTATGATTATGTATTAGAGTCAAGAGAATACCTCCAAGCAAATTCAACAAGTCTCCTCCATGCAATGACACCTCAAAAGAAGAAATCTGAATTATATATGTCAATTCAGCCTATTGTCCTCTAGTTGGCCTCAAGTCGACCTAAAGGAGGGACAATCCTCTATATATAGAGGATGTCCACTCCTCTAATAATAACTCAATCTACCTCTAAAATCAGCGAAGAATAAAGACCGAGAAAAGGTGAAGAAAGTCGAAGTACAAGGAGCCTCTAGTGCAGCGAAGAAGGAGAGACACAAACTGAATTTTATAGGGTTGTTCGAAGGAAGAAACGCAGTCACACGTACGAGAAAAGAAGCGTAGTCTGTGGATATAATAGCAGCAAGATCACGGTTATATGTTCCTCCTTGTTTGGCCTAGTAACTTAGGCCTATAAGGCCTCATGCTCAAGAAAATAAGAGGGTCTCTCAAGCAAAGGATAAATGAGCTAAAAGCATAAGGGAAGCCTCCCACATGTATGAGAAACTAGGGTTGTGGTACCACTATATCAAGTATGCACTATACATCAAGAAGAAGCTCGATTGAGTCAAGAAAAAGAAGGTATCCTCTTGGTGAAGGATCTCACTAAGGATCAAAGATTGGAGTCTCTTCTAGAGCTAGTATACTAAGGACTACCAAAAAATTAAAAGAAGAACGAAGTACATAAATAAGGAGGATGAAGTGTCGAGAATAAAGTGTCGGAAGGAAAAAAGACAAAGTGTCAGGGAAACGAAGTGTAGGAAGGAGGAAGGACTTGACTTGTGCTTGGAGGATATTCGAATCAGGGGTCTAGAGTTTGGCATTGATCAATAAGAAGCTTCAATATGAAGAAATTACTAAAGGGTTTTACTCTCAAGAGAAGAGAGATTTTGGCCCTAGCAAAGAGCCAATATCTTGTGTTCTTGTGCTTATGTTTTTGGTAGCATTTTGATGAAGTACACACTCATGCATTACTAAGAAGAAGAAGATTAAGCTAACAAGGAAAAGTAAAAAGACTCCATAAATTTTTATCAAGTCAAGAAGAATCACATTACATAGAATTTCCCTAGATTCTTCAACATCTTTTTCTTTCTCTTCACTATAAAATGTGTTGCTTTCACTTTATTTGTAGAAATTATGGTGTAGATTTTCAACTGCTCATGAAATTTTAATCTAAATCACAAGACACAAACCTACTCTACTGCTCTGTGGAAAACAATTCACAATTTAGAAAATCAATCACAAACATGCAATGAGAAATAACACATATGCACACAGTATTTTTCCAAGGGAAAGTAATATGCTAAAAACAACTTTGATTGCTTGCATTAATCTGATGAATAGATATGTATTGCAATTTCTAACTCAATCTGAGCTCAACCTACAAGTGAATAACCTATCTTTCTTCTCACTGAGAATATCTAACCTAGACTTAGTCAATTTCTACCTATTATTTAGCCCTTATTTCCTTGCACAATTCCTTAGGAAATTAGGCCCCTATTATTTAGGAATTTACTCCAAAATGATTGTGTAATTCCCAAGGTTATTCATCTAACTACATGCAACAATTGTACAATCAAGACTAGTCTAGAACTGATGTGGCACTGCCTTGGAATATCCACCACAGTTGGGGAACTCAGATTCTCTGCATGAACTAGATATTTTGGGCTAATTGATCAGTTAACTAGATGATCACTATGTTATACTGAAGTCTCACTACACAACTTACCTTCCACTAATTCCTTCAACAGTTATAACTAGTTTAACTGAAAACAACTTGAAATAATTGACCTTGATTGCTACAAATTAGCAATCACACATGCTTAAATGAAATCCAAGCCCTCTAACTTGAATTTACTGAGTATACTAGGTGAAACAAGCCATGTCACACAAGTTAACTACATCCAAGTTGTCTGCTGATGTGGAAATTCAAATTTTCTCAATTTAACCAAGGCAAAATCAAATTGAGACTTTCTTTCTACATTTTTAACACTCCCTCTCAGCAAGAAATGGATTATCAACCACCTCTATCTTTCTCCTATGGAACTCGAACTTCCCTCTTGAAAAATATTTTGCCAAAATGTCAACATCTTGTTCCTCTTTTGGAATGTATCATAGCAACATTATCCACCTCTACACACAGCCCATAAATGGTGATGTTGGATATCTATATGCTTGGATCAATCGTGAAACATAGGATTCTCAGAGTGCTTGATGCAACTCTAATTATCACAATAGATCGCAGTTGGATCCCTCATCTAACCAAACAACCCACAAGTATCTTTGTCATCCAGATCACCTCACATGTTGCCTGACTTACAGCCATGTATTCTGCTTCTACCAATTTGACTGCCACATATCTTTGCTTCCTGCTATACCAAGAAACCATTGCGAACCCAAAACTGAAAATTCCACCCAATGTACTCTTTTGCTTGGATGGACTCCCTGCCCAATCTTCATCTGTGAATCCACATAGCTTCATTACCTTTGTTTGTCTATACCATAGTTCAAACTGGGTAATGCCTCTCAAGTATCGTAAAAAAATTTTGGCTTCCTTCCAGCATAATTTGGTTGGCCTAACCATATCTTAACTTAGTTGGTTGACTATATAGCACATATCTGGTCATGTGTTCACAAAATATATCAATGAACCCACTAGCTTCCGATAAATGGTAGCATCCACTTCTTCACTTGAAGTGGCATCCTCCTTCCTCCAGTTTGTCGCTAAAGGTGTCTCCATGGGTTTAAAATTGTCCATGCGGAATCTATGTAGTACTTCATTTTCATACTTGCCTTGAGACACAAACAGTTCCCCATAGCCTTACCATACTTCCAACTTGAGGAAGTAGTGCATCGACCCATGTCCTTAATTTCAAATCCCCTTGCAAGGTCCTTACAAGATCTGATCAGCTACTCATCACTAGTGAAAATTAAATCATCAACATATAAGACAATAATAAGCAATTTACCTTCTACCAAGATATGATAGAGGTTCGAATCCACTTCACTTTTAGTGAATCCCAAACCAGTGAGATAATTCTCAATTTTGGTGTCCCAAGCACGAGGTGCTTGTTTGAGACTGTACAATGCTTGCTTAAATATGCACACATGAGACTCTCGATCAAATTTTGCAAAAAACTTATGGTTTCTTGATGTACACATCCTCCTCAATAACTCCATTGAGAAAAAAAAAATTTACATCCATCTGGTGGATCTTCCACCCCATCTACGCAGCGAGTGCAAGAATTGATCTAATGGATGAGTACCTTGCTACAGGAGAAAAGGTCTCCTCGTAGTCAATTCCATCAACTTGAGAGTATCCCTTAGCCACAAATTTGGACTTATACTTCTCTATGTTTCTATCTTATGCATTCTTAACCTTGAATATCCATCTTGAACCCACAAGTGATTTATCTGACAGTCTTGGGACCACTTCCCAAACATTCTTATTTACAATGGATTCATACTCTTTCACCATTGCATCAACCTATGCAAGCTTCTCTATTGTTTACTCGAAAGAGGATGGCTCAGTGTCTACAAGATTAGTCATTAGATCCATGTATCCATTGGACCGTTCAGGTGACCTTCTATGCCTGCACAAATTTTGAAGGAGCTCCCACATTTTCCCTTGCATCTAGCACAAGTCTATCATCCTCCCTGGTCCTTTTTCCTCCTTCTCTAGATGGTTCTACTTGAGTGGATGTCTCCACTCTCTGCTCCTTAATTTTTAGCTTCTCCACAACTTCCTAAGGCTCCTCCTTTGGAGCTAAAGCTCATCTTCTGGTGGGATCTAAAGCTTTCTCTCAAGAGAGCACCACATTTCATTCTCCTCATCAAAATTTACATCCCTCTGCATGAATATCATTCTGATGGAAAACAAGTACACATGGTAGCTGTGAGGGTTTTTTTTTAACCAACAAATACCCCCAACTTTGTGTCAGCTCAAGCTTCTTCCTAGAATCTTTGGAGACATGGCGGTAAACTTAGGCTCCAAAAATCCTGCAGTGAGACACATCTGGCTTTCTCCCTAAGAAGGCCTCTTCCGATGTAATCATACCAATAATCTGATGAGGAAATTATTTCTATAATTAGCCTAATGTTTTACATGTCTTTTCCCACAAATGCAGTGGTAGGCCTTGGTAAGGCAACATAGCCCTCGCAACTCCCACAATGTTATGGTTATTTCTCTCAACCACCCCATTCTATTGTGGGTTGTGAAGTGTTTCATTAGAGGCCTTTTGAGGTCTAAAATGGGCCTCCTAAGGAAATTATAAAATAATAGTGGAAATAATAAAATAAAATTAGATTACATCATCAAATTTTAAAGGGAAAAAAACAGGGAAAATTTTAAGAACCCCCCCTAAATTTATAAATATAATAAATGGGCGAATCTCCATGGTATATAGGAAAAATGGAAGGCGATTTTATCAATAATATAATATGTATATATAATTTTTTGGCGAATCTCTCACCAGGCATGGCGAATATTTTACTCAATTATAAAATCTTGTAAGATCTTCGCGAGTCCTAGTGAATCTTAGCATAGGCTACATGCTGGTTTAATTCTCCCATTTAAATAGGCTACATTCCAGGTGAATACCATGGGTCTATACCATGTGCCATTTTGGTGAATACCATGGGTCAATACCATGTGCCATTTTTATTTTTATTAATTCTAATATTAGGGTTAATAATGGTATTTTGCATGGTATTAATAGCAATCTAGTCCATGGTATTTGTCCCATAGTATTTTGGCCATAGGTTTCACCTAAATATAACCCATTTTTTGAGTGTTCGTAAATATAAGGTGACTTATGGAGTAAATATAAAAAATGTTTTATTTTTTTACCATACCTCTCGTTTATTTATATTTTTATTAATTTACCATACCTCTTTTACAAATATGGTATTTGGCCCATAGGATTCACTTAAATAAAACCTCTTTCTTGAGCCTTCATATATAGAACGAGGGTTATGGACTATATATAAAAAGAGGTTTTATTTATTTACGATACGTCTAGTTTATTTATATTTTTATTTATTTACCATACCTTTTGAGTAAGTATAAAAAGACGTTTTATTTATTTACCATACCTCCACTTTACTTATATTTTTATTTGTTTACACCTTACATGTATATAAGGTGACTTATGGAGTAAATATAAAAAATGTTTTATTTATTTACCATACCTCTCATTTATTTATATTTTTATTAATTTACCATACCTCTTTTATAAATATGGTATTTGGCCCATAGGATTCACTTCAATAAAACCTATTCTTGAAAATGGGCGAATGGATTCACTTAGATAAAACCTATTCTTGAAAATGGGCGAATGGAAGGTTGTAAATCCTAATTTCAAGGGCTAAATTGACCTTTTTTACCCTCTCCCTTAAAATAAGGTGGGCTATTTGAGGTGATTTGTAAAAATGTACTATGATACAAAATATTAGCCCACTAAAAATTTAAAACCCCTTAATTTCGCAAAAGGGCGAACATTCGCCCCTAAAATTATCCTTGGAAAAAAATGAAAAAACTACTTTTTCAACTCATATTTTCAACTTATCTCCCTATGGGTTTACTCAAATTTTGAGTGGAAACACTTGTCGGATGCAAAATTTGATTCCTCATTCGAGGAGCACGCATGTTTCATACTTTCAATGGACCCTACTACACGAAAAATGAGAAATACATGAAAAAACATGATTGCAATCACGTTTTTTCATGTATTTCTCATTTTTCATGTAGCAGGGTCCATCGAAAGTATGAAACATGGGTACTCCTCGGATGAGGAATCAAATTTTGCATCCAATGAGTACTCCCTCTCAAAATTTGAGTAAAACCATAGGGAGATAAGTTGAAAAAGAAGTTTTATTATTTTATTTTTTAATCTTTTTACTTTTTTGCTCCAAAAATGGTGAATCATCCCCCATGGTTGACATCATCAGACAAGTCCACAGGCATCATAGTAGACCCTTTTCAATATTGCATGTTCTTTGTTGTCCCAATTATAAAATGTGGATTTTTCATACTTTCCCAAGGTAAATCCTTTACATACATCCTGCTTCTCAAGTGCTCCTCTGGGGAGGACAGTGGTTATTTGTTACATAATCTTCAAGACGCCATGATGCAAATGGCCAAGTCTTATGTCTCAAATGTCACCGACATTGCGGCTCTACACTTTCTCTATCATATTGCTTAATGTAGCACAATCTTCCATGTCTAACTTGTATAGGTTCTTCACATGATCCTCAATATGCTTCACCTATCTAGTGGATATGTGTCTCAAGAATGATTCCCCTTTGTTGAATATCACATCATAACCATGTTCATCCAAAACTGCAACAAAGATGAGATTTTTCTTTAGGCCTAGAATGAACATGACACCCTTGAGTCTGAGAGGGGAGCCTAACTCCCTCTTAAAGGTGATTGTACCAATCTCGATCATGTGATATTTCTCCTCCAGGTCCTTGAAAAACTCTCTACACCCTATTATGTGGAACAATGTACCTGATTCAAATTACCACATGCTCCCCATCATTGTGATCCCCATGCATGTAATAAGGGTGAAGTTGAGCTCGAACTGTGAATCCAAAGCTTCAACTGCTACTCCTCCTGAGGTCTTCTTGCTTTACTTTTTGTGTGGACACTATGTGGCATAGTGCCTGAATTCATGACAATTGAAGCATTTAATTTTGGACAACTTTTTATTCTTTCCCCCTTAGCTAGATTCTAGTTTGGTTTGAGATTTAGTCCCTTTTCCCTTCTTTCCCTTTCCAACCAATAAAAAATTGTCTTCATCCTCACCCTTGGATGAAATTCCATCTCTGGTATTCTGCCTAATCTCCTCTTGTACCAAATCGGACCATAAGCATTCCCAATTCATAAATTTATCCCTCCTGTTCACTGATTCTTGGTAGCTATGCCAACTTTTTGGAAGGCCTACAAGAAATAGGCTTACCAAGTCATCTTCTGCAACATTAACACAAACCCCACCAAGTTCATCATGAACTTGTATAAATCTGCTCAAATACTAAGGAATAGTGTCATTCTTTTGTATCTTGATATTTCGAAGTTTGTCTTTGAGGGCTAGTTTCCTATGGTCTCTGTTATTCTAGAATATATCTATCAATTTCTACCACATTACGTAAGGAGTTTCTTTCCCATGGATATTTGAGACAATGTGGTCTCATACTCCCTCTAATATTATTCTCCTCATCTTGGCTACATATTTCTTCCATTGGGCTAGGTTCTGTGCATCAAATTCTTGTGGTTTTACAATATATGTCTTGACATATTCTAGCAATCCATTTTCATCCAACACCACCTCCATGTGATCCTTCCATGCAATGAAATTAGAGTTTCCTTCCAAGGCATACTCTAGTCTCAACCTGTTGAAGGTCATCTTCCCAACTCTGAAGAGATCCTGCTACACTAAACTACAAATTCAAACCTCCTAAGAAACAACTTCAAAATTCTTATTCTAATGTGAATCCTGCTCTAATACCATGTAGAAATTATGGTGTATATTTGCAACTTCTCATGAAATTTTAATCAAAATCACAAGACACAAACCTACTCTACTACTCTATGGAATTCAATTCACAATTTAGAACATCAATCACAAACATGAAATGAGAAATAACACACATGCACACAATATTTTTCCAAGGGAAAGAAATTTGTTAAAAACCCCTTTTCCTGCTTGCATTAATCTAATGAACGGAGATGTATCACAATTTCTAGCTCAATATGAGCTCAACTTGCAAGTGAATAACCTATCTCTTCGCTCACTGAGAAGCTTTGACCTAGACTTAGTCAAGTTTTTCCTCTTCTTGAACCCCTATTTCCTTGCACAATTCCTGAGGAAATTAGGCCCCTATAATTTAGGAATTTCGTCCAAAATGATTGCATAATTCCCAAGGTTGCTCATCTGACTGCACGTAACACCTATACACTCAATACTTGTCTACAATTGATGTTACATTGATTTCGAATCTCCACCACAATTGGGGAACTCAAATTCTCTACATGCACTAGTTATTTTGGGTTGATTGATCAGTTAACTTGATTATCACTAAGTTAAACTGAAGTCTGATTGCACAACTGACTTTCCACTAATTCCTTCAATGATTAGAACTAGTTTAACTGAAAACAACTTGAAATAGCTGGCCTTGATTGCTACAAATTAGCAATCACACATGTTTAACTAAACTCCAAGCCCTCTAACTCAAATTTACTAAGTAAACTAGGTGACACAAACCATGTCACACAAGTTAACTACATCCAAGTTTTTTGTTGATGTGTAAATTCAAATTTTCTCAATTTGACCAAGGCAAAAAAAAATTGAGACTTTCTTGTTGCATTTTTCAATATTCTTTAGCTTTTACAAGTGTCATTTTCATTTTTTCTTAATTGTCACAAGTGTCACTTTTGCTTGTTTTCACTCTTGCATTTGTCGCACTATGGCGCACCTATAGAGGTAGCTCTAGTGCACTCTTCTGCATTAGTTAATCTTATATATCATAAAAATATGCGTCAGACGCATTCCCACAGCTTAGCGCACTTTCTAGTTGTAGTCAACACTTTTGTCATAACTTATATTCTAAGTATGCAAAGCTATGTTTCAACTGTTGCACTTAGAAATAAGTGTCTCTTTGTTGTCATTTCATTGTGTACATGTTGATTTTGGGTACTAAATTTCTTATGGTCATGTTTTGTATTGTATAAGTGTGTGTGATCATGTTTACGACTCATCACATGTTCCCATTGATCCCACACTTAGTCAATTTTGGAGTTTTTCATAGTCCTCTCAACTTGCACAATTCATGATTGATCCCTCAGCTTCTTCCAACTACGCACTATGAATTTCCAAGCCATAGTGATGAAGCCTTACCTCCTGGAGCTTCGCATTGTGAAATCATATAGGATAGCCTCCTTCAACTATGCATTGCACAATTCCAAATCTCGGTCACTCCATTCTATTGACTACGCTTACTCAATGCGCAATCCTTGACCAACCTTATCCATTGTTGTGCATTGTGCATTTCTAATGGACAATCAGGTCATCCTTGGACCCTTCCTTTGCTCAACTTCATACAGTGCAATCACAGTACCCAAGATTTTTACTCTTGCCTCTTTCACTTACTCAACTGCATAATGTCTTGGTCAAGCTTGCCCTTACGATGCATTGTGTAATCTCAGTAGATAGTGGGGTCATCCCTATGTCACTATCATGCCCAACTACATAGTCACTGCCTCCAAAAACTATGCATTACACGATCTCAGTGTCCAATCCCGACCTCTTACACTTCTCACTTCTCAATTTTTTCCCATTCAGGACTTCACTATGCACTGCCCATTCTCAGTCAGCAGTAAGACCATGTCTCAGTCCTTTACTTTCTCAAATGTGCAAACAACTATCTTAATCCTTCCATAAGTGCACATTATGCAATCACAGTGAGAAAGCCTAATTCATTGTGTCCCTGAATCCCTTTAACTCTAATCAGTTTGAACAATCCTGCTTCATTGCATCCCTAACTCCCTCAATTATGAAAATTTATTTCATGTCCTTTAATCACTGCATATTTCATAGTCACAATGATTAGACCCTCATCGATGCCTCTCGTTTGTATGCTCTACATAATCCTTGAGCCTTTTCCTCAATCATGCACTTTCTCCCAACTCAATGAATGAGATGCATAAGAAGCAAGTTAGATTAGGATATTTTCAGACTAACCTTTCCTTTTCATGATTCAACTTCATTTGTCAGTGTACCATCTCAACATGGAAAGGTGGTTCTAAAGGAATATTCCAAGTAGGAGTTACATGAGAGCACTTACGAAGAAGGAGAAAAAGGAAGAACCATCGTGAAGGAAATGAAGGAGTCTTGAACTAGGACAAAAGAGGTGGAAAATCATGCTCACTTGGAAGATTCTGACACTCATCTAGACCCTTTGGAGGGTGAAGATAAAGAATAAGTAAATATCCATCATGAAGAAGTCAAAGTCATAGTAGCAAGGAGAAGATATTGGCATTGATGAAATGAAGTCTTATCTCATCGTCACCAAGTCATGGCTTCTCAAAGGGTCATAAAAAAGAGTCATATGTGTGAATTTATTTTACCACATCATTTGTAGAATGTAATTGTGTAATTTCCAAATTATAAAATGTAAAATGTGTGGAAGCCCAAGGGTCCCACATAGAATGTGAAAAGTCACTAGTAAGTTCTAAGGTCATATAGAAACTCAAAGGTCATATAGGAATTCGACAAGTCATAATAGGAGCTCGAGAATCATGAGGGACGTCAAGAGTCACGTGGGAGATGGAGAGTCATATCATTTGCTATAAATACGCCCTCATAGCTCAAGAAAAGTGACTTTGGACTTTGGACTTTTCACCTTGGCTTCTCTAGCTTGGCATAGGAGAGAAGATATTTCTTTTGAGGAGAAAGTAGTGACTCAATGTTCCACTATTGGGACTAGTGTAGCAACTTTGTAATTGTGTATCTTGGGAATTTCACTTAATATATGAAGTTCTCAAAGATGGCACACTTTCATGCATATGCCGTGAATAATTGTGGGACTATTCTTTCATTTTTTGTAGTGTATGTTTATTTTAACACATACTAATGAAAATGAATTATTATGTTGGCTTTAGTATGCATCTTGTTAAATGTGCATTGTTACTTTATTTTACAATCACTGTTATCTTGTGAACTACTTTGCAGGTTAATCAATGATTATTCTTTCATGCTCTTGTGCATCTCTTTTAGGATAGTATTATTATTTTTCTTCTAGAGGTTGAATCTCTCTTTCCTTGTCATGAAAGAACCTTATATACATTATGAGTGTATGCCTCGCAATGTCAACATGCTTGAATCAAATATTTGTTTGTGTAATCTCTTATGTTGATAATTGTAGCCAAGGAAAATTCCTAAGAGTAAAGGAAACCTACCTTATTTTCCGGTCGGGGCTCCTACTCCAAATAGTGTGAGGTCTAATTGGGACTTCCAATCAAGGAGACCCCTTGATTGATGGATTTCTAGCACTGTTAACATAATTGTACCATATTGATCCTAAAAATCATGTTGAGAAAGATGCCTTGGCTCATAAAATTGATCAACTTCCTTTCAATGGGTTCATCACCAAAACTGCTTTCCTGTCACCCTAACTGGGTGCTCCCTCACACTGAGACATATCTTGCAATGGTTATTATGTATGCTCCCTCTGCTACTATTTCCTTTCAAGTATCTAGCCTGAAAAATTCAATGACAATCCATCATCTTGAACTTATATTTGTACTCCCTCTGAAGTTAAAGTAATACTTTCTAACTACTTTGTTTTTCACATGATTCCTTCTGCTATCGTTAGATATAAATCATATATGATCAATATTGATCCATCAATTCAAGCCCAATCTCAATGTGCATTCTTGTGATTATGAGACTTCTTCTCATGTACCTAAAAGTTGCGAGGTGTCTCTTTGTGCACTTCTTCTTCCTCAATTACTTCATCCACCTAGTGCAAGTTATAAAGAAATATTTTTAATAAAAGTGTACCTAAAAATTAGAGTAAAATTTTGGTCATGAAGGCTCTCCCTCTTTCTGGGGAAAACTTCTATTCTCAATTTTCACTTGGTTATTGTCTATGCTACCCTTTTTTGAATGTCATGTCTTGGAGATCCATTTGGAAGTTACCATTGAATTCCCTTCAGCACAATACTTCAATATTATTGATTTTTTTTCTCCCTCTTAGCTCGAGTCTCATCTAGTACAATCTCTCTCAACATGAATTATCAATCTGGGAAAGTCCTCTCATCACACACTTTTCTTTGTTCTTCCACTTCTTCCATTTCATTCCAAAATCCTTGGAATCCCTCACTATCTACCTACAATCCTCACTAGGAGTTCATGGAAGAACAATTAAGACTAAAGCAAAGGATACAATGACAAGAGATTAGCTAATGATAAAACAATAACAATAGTAATAATCAAAGAGGAGAGACATAATTCACTTATCTTTTGAGGATTATATAATAATGCCATCTCCCTCTTAATATTAGCTTTCATGCATCCATATTGTGGCTTTATCACCCTTGCCCATGTCATCAACATGATGTCATTCTTTCTATGGTTTCTTACTTTTAGTCAAAAATGTTTAGCTAGGGTCTTATTTCCAAACCCTAGGGCTTTAATACCTTTAAAACATTATTTTATGGTTTACAAACCCTAACCATTGCAATATTCATTTTATATCATTAGACTTTGTCAGGCCAGGCAGTAACTCTCCAAAGGCAGAAAAAACTGATTCATGTATATTCCATAGGTAACCCATTGTTATATACAATAGGGAGTGATTGTTCAGTTCATCTCCCGATGACTGTTCACCTTCCCAATTTATTTATTTACATAAAATTCCCAATCATGAAGATTAGGTGTCAGCATTCCCCCCCCTTAATCTTAAGGGATGTTGGTGAGTCCAAGCATCATTCTGAATCGTTCAAGCTTTTCCCTTCCAAGTGCTTTGGTGAAGATGTCTGCAATTTGCTCATTTTTGGAACAATGATGGAGATGGATTGTTTTGGCCTCAACATGATGTCGAATCAAATGATATTTAGTATTGATATGCTTTGTTCGATCATGGAACTTTAGGTTCTTGGCCAACTTCATTGCAGAGGTGTTATCAATCATGAGTGGAGTTGATTGTACTTGTTTTACCTGCAAATCTTCAAGAATTTTCCTGAGCCACACAATTTCTTTCATTGCTTCAGCTGCTACCACGTATTCTGCTTCTGTTGTGGAATCTGTTGGAACTGATTGTTTGCGTGATCTCCAGGAGACAGCTCCTGATCCAAGACTCATAGCATATCCTGAAGTAGATACCCCAGTTTCTTTGTCTCCATCGAAGTCTAAATCAGAGTATCCAATCAAGCTGAAGTCGTCCACCTGTGTATACTTGATTCCAAGGTCTTGAGTTCCCTTCAAGTACCTTAGAACTCTTTTTGCAGCAGACCAATGTCCCTCACAAGGCTTTTGCATGAACCTGGAGAGGATTCCAATAGTAAATGAAATGTCTGGTCTGGTAGTAGTGAGGTAGATGAGACTTCCTACAAGCTGTCTATACTTTGTTGCATCCTCAAATTCCTTTCCTTCAACAGATGTGAGCTTTAAGTTTTGTTCCATTGGAGTAGAAAGAGGATTGCACTCTGTCATGCCAAATCTGTTTAACAAATCTCCAATGTATTTCTTTTGAGAAAGAAATATGGATTTTGGATGTTGGGTTACTTCAATGCCAAGATAGTAATGAACATAGCCCAAATCAGTCATTTCAAAACTTTTCCCCAATTCCTTCTTTATGGATGCAATGTAGCTTTCATTGTTCCCTGTCATTAAAAGATCATATGCATATACCACAAGATACACAACTGTTTTGCCAACTTTCTTGACAAATAAAGTTGCATCATCAAGATCAAAATGGTTGAAGTTGAGTTTCAGAAGATGCTCAGTTAGTTTTTCATACCAGGCTCGTGGTGCTTGTTTGAGGCCATACAAGGACTTCACAAGTTTGCATACTTTATGTTCATGTCCTTTCACAGCAAATCCTTCAGGTTGGGACATAAAAACATTCTCTTTTAGATCTCCATTCAAGAAGGAAGTTTTTACATCCATTTGATGGACTTTCCAACCGTTCTGAGCTGCTAGTGCAAAGAGTGTCTGGATGGTGGCCCATTTTGCTGTGGGGGCAAAATTTTCCTCATAATTGACCCCTTCCTTCTGTGCAAAACCTTTTGCCACAAGCCTAGCTTTGTGCTTGTCAAGTGAGCCATCAGCTTTGTACTTGTTCTTGTAGACCCACTTGTAGCCAATTGGTTTGGTTCCAAATGGAGGATCAACCAGCTTCCAAGTGCCATTCTTTATGAGGGCATCATACTCCTTTTTCATCACTTCTTTCCATTCATCATGAGAAGCAGCTTCTTTGAAGGAAGTTGGTTCAAAATCTGTAGACAAGTTCAATTCACAATCATAAGTAACATCCATATCAACAGGTGAATTAGAGTCATCTACATCACCTCCATCTTGTCGGTTTGTGTAGAAATTTTGAATAATTTAACACATATTCAACAGAGATTATCCTGATCATGTACTATTGCAGAATACATACACAATACATAAGCTCCTCTACGTTGATCATCAATATAGCAGCATCAATATCAATAAAACATCAAGAGCATTCACACATTAACACAGTATGTAACCCGGGGAAAGCATCTCGCTAAAAACCCCACACTATCTGTATATTAATGATTGAGACCATGTAACATTACAAAGTACAATGCTTATCACAAGAAATCCAGTACCAGCTCCACCTGTTACACACAATACAGCTAAGATCTGATCTCCAAATCTATTCCACTGCTTGCCTGCCTCCACTGCTCAATACCTGCTCAAGAATGAATGAGAATGGTCTACCAAACTCGTATTTCACCTCCAAAGAATCACTCACAATGTTTAAGACGTGAGCAGAAGCTACAAACTGGGCAAATACATGAGCAAACTCATTGGCATACTCAATCCCTTGATTGTGCAAGATCTGATGCACAAAAAAAAAAAAAAAAAAAAATAACTATAGTCACAACTGATAGCAATCTGATTCTCTAACACCTGTCCCTGCTGAACAGAACATGCACTGACATGCAACTGAGTTAACTGATGTATTCTATAGTTGTATTATGAGTTAATAATTAGTTTAACAACTCATCATTAGTATATTTGCAGTTAGACTAACTACAACTAGTTTAACCAAGTCAAACTGAACACAACTCCATCAACTCCACAATCAACTCCACCAAACTCAACTGATTGAGTTCTAACTAAAGTCATGCATGCAACAACTCAACTGACTCATAAGAAAAGCATACTTCCTTCTGACAGCTACATGGGCCACATCTGTAGCTCAAACTGAAGTGCTCCAAGAGAATAAGATCAAGTTTATAGTCCAAATATTATTATGAGACAATAATATTTGACTTTTCTATTTTTGACAGCCAGTCTAAAAATAGACTTTGATCACCCACACTGTGGTCACCCACACTTTGGTCACCCACATTGTGGTCACCCACACTGTGATCACTCACACTGTGATCACCCACACTGTGGTCATCCACACTGTGATCAAAAATAGAACTTGCGCCATAATTTGCCTGCGGGCCCACTTAGTGAAGGCGAATCTTTTCACTAAGCTCCATCATCTTGTTGCAATCTCAACACTCCCTCTTGACAAGATATGGATTATCAGCAACCCCTATCCTGCCTCGGTGGTACTCGAATTTGCTCCTAGTGAGAGCCTTCATCAGAATATCAGCATCTTGATCCTCCGTTGGAATGTATGAAAGCAACATGATCCTCCGCTGCACACAATCTCTGATATGATGGTACCTGATGTCAATATGCTTAGATCTATCATGAAATATAGGATTAGCCGAGAGTTTAATGCAACTCTGGTTATCACAGTAAATCACAGTAGGATCCAAATGAGAACCGAACAAACCAACCAGGATCTTCCTCATCCATATAGCCTCGCATGCAGCCAAACTTGCTGCCATATACTCGGCCTCCACTGAACTGAGTGCCACGGATCTCTGCTTCCTGCTGTACCAAGAAACTATTGTCGATCCAATACTGAAGACCCCTCCTGATGTGCTCTTTTTGTCCATTGGGCTCCCTGCCCAATCTGCATTCGTGAAGCCACATAGCTTCACCTCATCCTCCTGTCTGTACCAGAAACCATATCCCGATGTGCCTCTCAAGTAGCGCAATACATGCTTGCCCGCCTTCCAGAAGAGCTTGGTAGGCTTAACCATAGCTTGTGAAAGCTAGTTAACTGCATAGCATATATCAGGTCGTGTATTGACCAAATACATCAGCGACCCCACCAACTGTCAATAAATAGTGGCATCCACTTCTTCTCCCGAAGTGGAATCCTCCTTCCTCCAGCCTCCAGGAAGAGGAGTATCAACAGGCTTGTAGCCATGCATGTTGAACTTCTCCAGTATCTCCCGAGCATACTTTCCCTGAGAAATAAATAGTCCACCACTGCGCTGCCATATTTCCAATCCTAGGAAATAGTGAAGGAGGCCCAAGTCCTTCATCTCAAACTCTGTAGCAAGATCCTTCGTGCATGACAGTATCAACAGCTCATCACCCATTAGAATCAAATCATCAACATACAGTACAATGATAAGCAACTTACCCTCCACCACAATCTGGTATAGGTTAGGATCCGCCTCTCTCTTGGAGAATCCAAGTCCTGTGAAATAGCTGTCTATCCGTGTGTACCAAGCACGTGGTGCTTGCTTCAACCCATACAGCGCTCTCTTGAGCCTGCACACATGCGACTCGCTGCTGAAGACCTCAAAACCTTCAGGCTGCTCAATGTACACCTCCTCCTCAATGACTCCATTGAGGAACACAGTCTTCACATCCATCTGATGAATGTGCCATCCCATCTGCGCTGAGAAAGCAAGAATCATCCGTATGGAAGAATACCTTGCGACAGGTGCAAAGGTCTCCTCATAATCGATCCCCTATATCTGTGAAAAGCCTTGGGCAACAAATCTTGCCTTGTACTTCTCCACACTCCCGTCAGCTGCCTGCTTGACCTTGTAGATCCATCTCGAACCCACCACTGATTTCCCTTCCGATCTAGGAACAATCTCCCATGCACTGTTTCTGACAATAGAATCATACTCTTCCACCATGGCGTCTACCCATACGGAATCCTCCACAGCTTCCTCGAAAGAGGATGGATCAGTCACAACACACTTGCTCATCAGAGCCATGTATCCAGTGTACCGATCAGGTGACTGTCTCTGCCTGCGTTGGGCTATAGGTGGTCCTACAACTTTCTTTGCATCTTGAGCCAGTCGATCAGCTTCTGTCAAGCGCTTTCGCCCTCTGATGGTTGGCGCTGCATGAGTGGTCTCTTCCACTCCATGAACCTCGTCCTGTGGCTAATCCACGTCCTGAAGCTCATCCCTAGGAACTAATATCTCCTCATCTGCATGCAAGTGTAGCTCCCTCTCAAGCGAACACTTCATGGATTTCTCCTCCTGAAATTTTATATCCCGTCGCACAACAGTTTTACCACTGTCTGGCAAATACACACGATAGTTGTGGGGCATATCAGTGTACCCCACAAATATCCAACCTCTGCGGTTGGCTCCAAATTCTTCCTGGCATCCTTCGTCACATGCATGTAAACGTTAGCACCAAAAATCCTCAAATGAGAAAGATCAGGCTTCTTACCAGAATAAGTCTCCTCAGGTGTACTCATGCCAAGTATCCTATGAGAACAACGGTTCTGCACATAAACTGTTGTATTGCATACTTCCGCCCACAAGTGAAGGGGTAGGCCCTGATCATGCAACATTGCCCGTGCAACACCCACAATCATTCTGTTCTTCCGCTCAGCTACCCCGTTCTGTTGTGGGTTATGGGGAGCTATGAGCTCTCTACGAATCCCTTCTGCCTTACAGAAATCCTTGAACTCGTCCGAGATGTATTCACCATCATTATCACTCCTAAGAGCCTTCACCTTCTTCCCCGACTCCTTCTCGACCAGTGCTTTGAATTCACAGAACTTTGAATATGTCTCACTCTTCTTCTGCATGAAGAAGATCCAGCATTTACGAGAGAAATCATCAACAAAAATCACATAATACATGTGTTTTGCTGTCGAAGCAACTGAGAAAGGTCCACACACGTCTGTGTGAATTCTCTCAAGGATCGTCGTGGCGCGACTATCCTTCTTGTGAAAGGTGGCTTTCACAAACTTCCCCAAAGTACACCCCTTGCACTGATCTGACTGCACAAGTGTGCCTTTAGGAAGCCCTGTAGTGATCTGCTGCAGTATCTTCAAGGCTCCATGGTGAAGGTGACCCAATCTCCTGTGCCACAACTCGCCATCATCCCGGCTCACCAATCCTTCTGCCTTGCCCGCCATTGCTACGCATCCATCTACATGCAACTGATAAAGGTTCCTCACTCGAACCCCTATCTTCTGGGTCTCACCAGTTGTCTTGCTGCGCAGGAAAGCCTTTCCCTCGCTGAACACAACAGCATACCCCTTGTCTTCTAACATCGCCACTGAGACAAGATTCTTCATCAATCCTGGAACATGCATGACTTCCTTCAATACGAAGGGTTTACCAAACTCCCTCTCAAAGGAAATGGTACCGATATCGGTCGCACTGTATCTACCATCATCGCCCATCTCGATGTGCACTCCAAGATCTTTGTCCTCCAGATCAGAGAACAAATCTCTATCTCCCGTCATGTGAAAAGACGCACCACTGTCCAAGAACCACACTGATCCCATCACACTTGAAACCAAGCATGCGATCAATGAAAAATCAAGCTCAAATTGTGAGGTTAGAGCCTCTCCTGCTGAAGATCCAGCAGCCTGCTTGTTCTTCTTCTTCTGCGGACAATTAGTGGCATAGTGTCCGTGCTAGTGACAGTGAAAACACTTCACCTTGGACATATCCTGCTTCTTGCCTTTCGCACTAGACTGAGAAGCTTTCTTGCTCTTCCCTTTCTTTTCTTTGGCAGCCAAAGCACAATTCTCTTCATCAGCTCCCTTTGACGAAGATCCGTCCCTGGTACTCCGCCTGATCTCCTCCTGCACAAGATCTGACCATAGTCTTTCCCATCCTGGCAATTTCTCCCGACCATTGACAGAGTCCTGATAGGAATGCCAACTCTTCGGAAGACCAAGGAGAGCCAAGCTCACCAAGTCCTCATCATCGACAGTAACCCCCACACTTCCCAGCTCATCTCGACACTGAGTGAACTTCGTGAGATACTTGGGAATAATGTCACCCTTCTCGCATTTGATGTTTCTGAGTTTATCTTTGAGCGCCAGCTTCCTCTGATCGCTCTTGCTTTGGAATAATTTTGTTAATGATTTCCACATCAAATATGGAGTAGCCTTTCCATGGAGGCTGGACACAATGTGATCCTTCATGCCCTCCAACAGAATCCTTCGACATTTTGCGGTCTTCTTTTGCCAAACTTCCGCCTCAGCAGCATCAGTAGGCTTTGGGATATCTGTATCTATGAACTCCTTCAGCTCGTTATCATCCAATACTGCCTCCATCATGTCCTTCCATGCAATATAGTTTGAGCTGCCCTCAAGAGCATACTCCAATCGCAATCCGTTGAAAGACATTGTTGCGTTGTCACCAAGAAAACACTGCTGCAAATTCGAATTCCACCAGCAACCAACTCAACCGCCTCGGATCTAAGATTCATGAGAACACAATATTTCTCGTACAGAGATTGACTGTATGGGCATTCACCGGATATCTCACCTTCCAAAGGAAGAATGAATCCAGAGGCTACCTGGCCCGATTAGAGACTCTGCCTGAAGAAATAGAATGTAAACACTTCCTGAATAGTAGATCTGATTATCAACAGCTCTGATACCATGTAGAAACTTTTTCTACAATTATCTAGCTCGCTCTGATACCATGTAGAAATTTTGGATAATTTAACACATATTCAACAGAGATTATCCTGATCATGTACTATTGTGGAATACATACACAATACATATGCTCCTCTACGTTGATCATCAATATAGCAGCATCAATAACAATAAAACATCAAGAGCATTCACACATTAACACAGTATGTAACCTGGGGAAAGCATCTCGCTAAAAACCCCACACTATCTGTATATTAATGATTGAAACCATGTAACATTACAAAGAACAATGCTTATCACAAGAAATCCAGTACTATCTCCACCTGTTACACACAATACAGCTAAGATCTGATCTCCAAATCTATTCCACTGCTTGCCTGCCTCCACTGCTCAATACCTGCTCAAGAATGAATGAGAATGGTCTACCAAACTCGTATTTCACCTCCAAAGAATCACTCACAATGTGTAAGACGTGAGAAGAAGCTACAAACTGGGCAAATACATGAGCAAACTCATTGGCATACTCAATCCCTTGATTGTGCAAGATCTAATGCACAAAAAAAAAAAAAAAACTATAGTCACAACTGATAGCAATCTGATTCTCTAACACCTGTCCCTGCTGAACAGAACATGCACTGACATGCAACTGAGTTAACTGATGTATTATATAGTTGTATTATGAGTTAATAATTAGTTTAACAACTCATCATTAGTCTATTTGCAGTTAGACTAACTACAACTAGTTTAACCAAGTCAAACTGAACACAACTCCATCAACTCCACAATCAACTCCACCAAACTCAACTGATTGAGTTCTAACTGAAGTCATGCATGCAACAACTCAACTGACTCATAAGAAAAGCGTACTTCCTTCTGACAGCTGCATGGGCCACATCTGTACCTCAAACTAAAGTGCTCCAAGAGAATAAGATCAAGTTTATAGTCCAAATATTATTATGAGACAATAATATTTGACTTTTCTATTTTTGACAGCCAGTCTAAAAATAGACTTTGATCACCCACACTGTGGTCACCCACACTTTGGTCACCCACACTGTGATCACTCACACTGTGATCACCCACACTGTGGTCATCCACACTGTGATCAAAAATAGAACTTGCGCTATAATTTTCCTGCGGGCCCACTTAGTGAAGGCAACTCTTTTCACTAAGCTCCATCATCTTGTTGCAATCTCAACAGTTTGAATTTCTGGTTCCTGTTTTTCCAATTTCATCAGGATGAACACTTTCAATTGTCTTTGTCAGCCACTTTGGGGGACCTTTCTGAGATGGTCCAGGCTGCTCTGTTGATTGAGTTGGGACTGAATCAAGATTGAGTCTCCCAATTCTATCAATTAAATTACTTAAAGCATCATCCATTGTTGGAGTTTCATGCAGGGGAGATTGTTCTTCAGAAGAAGATTCCACATGTTGATCTAGTATAGGAATACCCCCTTCAAGATGTGGAATTTGATTATCAAATTCTTGAAATGATTTCGTTTTTGCGAATCTATCCAAGTGATCAAGTTGCCGCTCAACAACATTGTCAGATTTGGATGATTCAAGAAAAATGACATCTCTAGATACAACAAACTTTTTATTTACTTCATCATAGAGGCGGTATGCTTTAGAGGTGTTTGAATACCCCAGGAAGATACACTTACGACTTCTAGCACCAAGTTTGTTTCTATGTACCTTTGGTATCAAAGCATAACAGGTGGAACCAAAGATCCCGAGATGTTTTACCGAAGGAACATGTCCATACCACAATTCATAAGGAGTCTTGTTTCTTATAGCATTAGATGGACATCTATTCTTTATATATGCAGCACATAGAACAGCATCAGCCCAAAACATTATCTTTACATTTTTGAAGAAAAGCATGGATCGTACCATATTCAAGATTGTTCTATTCATTCTTTCAGCTACACCATTCTGTTGGGGATTATAAGGCATAGTTGTTTGATGTTTGATCCCATGTTGGCGAAGATAGTTTTCAAATTCATTTGATGTATATTCTTTTCCATTATCAGTGCGAATAGACCCAATATGAGATTGTGCATCATTTTCAATCCATTTATGAAAATTCTTGAATGTTTGAAAAGCATCAGATTTGTTCTTCAATAAATAAACCCAACACATTTTGGTGTAATCATCAATAAATGTCATGATATATTTATTTCCATTTGCAGAAGGAACAGGCATTGGCCCACATAAATCCGAATGAATGAGTTCAAGCTTCCAATGTGCTCTTGAATGTGAATCATGAAAATACTGTTTGCTATGCTTTCCTAGAATGCAAGCATCACATTGCTTATGTTTTCTAGGAATTGTAGGCAAACCAGCAACACCATTTTTCTTCAATAAGCGGAGACTATCATAGTTTAAATGTCCAAATCTAGCATGCCATAATAAACTTGATGGAAGTGTACCTTCTTCATGATGAGAAATATATGAGAAATGTTGTGCATGAGCAGAGGTTCCTTGCAGTTTGAGAAGCCTTTCTTCTTCTATTCCCCTCATGACAAGTGAGTGGTCAGATGCTTTTCTTACCTCAAGCTTGCCATCAAACATATGAATGGAGTGACCTTGCTGGCAGATGTGGACCAAGGACAGCAAGTTTCTCTTGAGTTGTGGGAGATATAGAACATGATCCAGAAGAAAGTCTAGAAGACCAGGCAGTTTAAGCCTGATTGTGCCAAGCCCTGATGGCTTGATTTTTGACTGATCTGCAAAGTATACTACTCCATCAACATTGTCAGTGAAATCTTCAAAAAAATATTTTCTATGAGTCATATGACAGGTTGCTCCTAAATCAAGCAACCAATCATTTTTCGAAGAAGCAAGTGAAGCATTAAACAAATCTTCATTTACTCCAATGTTACATTGTGCCTCAATATAGTGAGTGGATTCAGGTGCTTTACCTTTTTCTGTATCATCAGTTTTACCTTTCTGCTGGTTTCTTTTCTGCTCAATTTTGTCCCATGGTAGCTTGCATGTAGAAGCATCATGTGATCCATTTCGTTTGCAGCGAATGCAATGCAGATCTACCTTTTCTCCTTGAGAATGTCTGCCCCCCCTGCCTTTGAAGTATCTTCCTCTTCCTCTTCGTCCACCTCTTCCTCTTGTAGAATCTTGAGCAGGATGCTTTTCTTTATGAGCAAGGCACACAGTCTCTTCAGAAGATTCAGGAGCTGTCTTCTTTCCAAAGGCTTTCTCTCTTTCAGCAAACTTTTTCACAAGAGAGTCAAAGGTTATATCTTTAAGATTTCCATTTGCTTGTAAAGACTCAAGATAATTGGAGTAGGTAGGATAGAGTGCCTTGAGAAAAGCAATAAGAGGGATATCCAGCTCAACCTTAGTGGATTTAATATCATGCATTATAGACTTTACTTCAGATGCAAGAGCAAGAGGATCATTATTTTTTAGTTCAAGAGTGAAGAGTTTAATCATGAGTTGAACAACTTCAAGTGCAAAATGTGAGTCATAGAGTTCTTTCAGCTTTTGTAAAGCTTCAAAGGCAGTTGAATATGATGAAATATGACGACTTACTTCTTCATTTACAGATGTTGCGATTAATGCATAGGCTTTGTTGTTCTTGTTTTCCCAAATGACGAGCTCTTTGTCTGATGTAGGCTGCACTAGGTCATTGTCTCCTTCTCCGACACACACTCCTTTCCACAACTCATTGAAGATGAGAGTGTGTTTTATCATCCGGTACCATTCAGGATAGTTCTCCTTTCCAGTGAGAACTATTCCTACCATAGAGATGATTGAATGCATTCTGTAAAAAATACTTCTGCTGATAAATAAATTCTGCTGATAAAAAAAACTTCCTTACGTTACAGCCTTATGCAATATATTTTCTTCAAATCCCTCTAATGTTTGATAGAAGCATCAACATTTCATTGAAATATTATGTACATATCACATCAATATTGCATATCACTTTAATGCTTCAACGCAGCATTACCATTCAAATGATCAAAAAAAAAACTATGCAATACTACTATTCACCTCCACAAATGCTTTGAATGATTTTTTTTTTTTAACAAAACTGCGCAATACCATGTCAGGCATTAATTGGTGAAAAATACGGGGCTTCCCAGAAAGAACAGAAAAAATTACATGGCAGATCCCCCACAAAGGCAGCACAGCCTATGTACACAATAAACAGAAACGACGAAAGTATACACAACCTTCTGATGATGACGATGTCGATGTGGAGGAGAAAGCAATGCAATATGAGCTTTCTTGATCTTTGTTTTTGCAGTGTGGCTCAGCGGCGGGGTAGGGCAGGCAGGGGACCGTGCCTCTCCCGATATCTCTACAGGTGCTCCGATACCTGAGCGAGGGACTGGAGGTTGCACCTCACGACAGTGTCGGCAAACATGCAGGTGTCCTCCTTGGTGTTGCCTTCCGGAATGTCGACGACATACAACTCCAGGACCACGGTCCAGGTGCGGGCGGACTCCGTGAACTCGTTCAGCGTGGTCACCGAGTTGTAGTTGCGTAGCCGGTGCTCGCCTCCGAGAACACGGAAGATAAGATACAATCAGACCGATGCTCTGTTCATTCCCTTTGATACCATTCCAAAAAATAACACGTCCACCAGCAGCTTCAATGCGGTTCAACTCGTCCTCTCGTTTGGGCTTATGGTCACTGGAAAGGGGAATAGCTTTGCCTCCCCTTGATAAGACTGCTCTGGAATCTCCACAGTTTGCAATAACAAGTTGAGAAGTCTCTGCGCATTCAAAGAAGTCTCTGCATACTGGGAGACTCAAAGAAGTCTCTGAAATAGCAGATACCAGCGCATTCAAAGAAGTCTATGAAGCGAATTGGGAGACTGAACACAATAGCAGATACCAGTGCATTCAAAGAAGTCTCACGATAATACCACTTTTCCGCTGCGCATGGAATCCCTAAGAACGGCAATGAGCTCGAGATCAGTTACCAATGTTGTTAACGGGTCACACAATTTCGCAATACAGGGTTATTCCTTGGCCAAGGACATGGGCGTTGGGTAAGAGCGAAATGATGCTTGGACAGTCCTGCATGGAGGCACCAACGCATCTCTGGGCATGTCAGTCCGTCAACAGAGGCAGAGCAGCGCTCAGCACTGAGGCAGTGGCAGAGATGAAGGGAGTTACGACTATTTTTAGAATTGGCTCTGATACCATGGCATGCCAGGCAATAACTCTCCAAAGGCAGAAAAAACTGATTCATGTATATTCCATAGATAACCCATTGTTATATACAATAGGGAGTGATTGTTCAGTTCATCTCCCGATGACTGTTCACCTTCCCAATTTATTTATTTACATAAAATTCCCAATCATGAAGATTAGGTGTCAACAGACTTTGTAATGTGTATATCTAAAAACATAAATTCATTCCATAGCATACTTGATCACATAATGATCTTCACCTTTTCGATCCAAGAGCTTAAATATTTCTTATTCAAATCTACTTTTAGCTACCTAGTGTTTTCAAACCCTATTTTTTCAATTTTTACATTCAAATATTGAAAACCTAGAACCAATATGATTTTTCATATCATCAATCAATCAAGTATATTTCTTCCAACGATTATTCTTGATCTCTTCGAACCAAGCAATTCGACTTCCTCACAATCATTGTTGTAGCAGCAATAACTCATCCTTGGAGACTTGGTCAAGTACAAATTTTCTTTCCACATAAATTTTCATACATTTTCAATTATTTAGCAACCAATCGGGAATACTCTAGTCCAAATTAAGAGAAATAATCATGGCATACTAAGCATTGCTTTAGTTATTTTAATAGCCATATATCTTTGGCTAAATATTGATTTTAACTTTCTCATAAGAAAATTTCCAGATATACAAATGAATTGCATCGGTCTTCAAAATTTGAAGAGGAACTCAACCTATTTTTCATTTTAAGATTGTTATATCCAAGATGTGCTAAAAATGATCCTTTCCTTGGTGTGTGAATATTATATTCTAGAAATGATAAGCAAGATCCATGATTGATGTCAACAATGTTCTGCTTCTGGATATACATGTATGATTTCTCACACTACAAGATACCTCTCATGAACATGATCGAAGGTTATTTGTAGAATTCATCAGTGAATTTAATGAGATTCCTTCAGAATTCAAATTTATCAAGGTTTATCTGAGGATCCCTTCAAGATTATATCATATACTTGAAAACAACCTTGATACATGTATTTCTAAACCAAGCATATTGACAAAGATATTTGGCAGACATTTCCTCTGATGATACGTACCTTTCAAGTGATGATACGTACCTCTTGTTCCATGCAATAAATGGATTCAACGGTCTCTTTATATGTATTTGTGCTTCCTAAGCCACACACTAGCCTTTGAACATTTCATCATTGTATAAACTTCAAACAAAGATCCCTAAAACTTCTTTTAACGGTTTCCTCCAAAGAGAGACTAATCTGGCTACTCAAGAACTAAGGAGCTCAGCTTATTTAATTATATCTCTGTACTTGTACTATTATGTAGCCTTTGTGCTTAAAATCTTCTTGACTTTCTTCCTTGAGACAGTTCTTATTTCTACACAAACTTAGGTTTGATGACACGATCAATTCATTGAGTTATTCATAATATCGATTCTCATTGCAATATTTTATTATACCTTTATGGGTCTTCAACCTATTGCAACAAACCATTAAGCCTGAGTTCTTTGATCTTCTTGAAAGGCAACCTTGGCCTTTAAAGTAATTTTTGAGAATGTGTTATCAACTTAATGAGGCTCTCATACCTCTATAATCTTCTGAGGTAACTTTGACTTGAGGTATGAGCTTCAATTTTATGCAATCTCAAGTTACTAAAATGAAATATCTTCACAAGGACTTCGATCTTTTCCCAAGCATATTTTTCATAATCTTATGAAGCATTTCTAAAAATATATTGTAGGTTGGCCTTTCCATTGACTATGAAAATTTTTCCTAAGGCCTTCTCGACCTACTTTAGATTAGCCCTGAGGCCTTTTGGCCTTCTAAAACAAATTCTTGAAGCTCTTAGATTTTCTGAGATGTCTCGAACATGTAATAGGTTCGAGGCTTGGATAGGGCTTGGTCTAAATACTTATGCTAGGGAATCGACCTTTTTCAAATAACTATAATTTTGTGGCTCAAATTAGTGCTTATAACAAACTTTTGACCTTCTTCTAGAAAATGATTCTTAAATAGGAAATCCAAGGCTAGTTAATAGATCAAACCTTAGAGATGACTTCTTTTTCAAGGTTGTTAAATTACCATAGGTCTAATACCATGTTGAAATTTGTATAGGGTCTTCTATATTAAATTACTTCATATGGTTTATATCTTTTTCACATTCTTATTCATTATTCCACCATTAATAAATTACACAAAATACATCAACACTATAATATTTATGACAGAAGGATAATGAAGGAACAGACACATAAAGAACACAAGAGTTTACCCTAGGAAAACCCACATGGGGGAAAAACCCAACAACCTTTTCCTTACATAAATCATCAAATTCAACATAGATACATCAGTCAAATACAAGCTCAAACAAACCAACAAAATAGATAGATAAAACCTAGTCCAACTCCATCCTAGTCAAGTCATAATTTTTCCCAAGAAGTCCTAAGTAATCTGATTTGCTAGGAAGAATTTTGGTATCCTTTTTTACCATAAGCTCAATCCTACAACATGGTTATACCTTGGAAATCCATCGCTTTTGCTCACAAGTGCTACCATAGAGATTTGATCCTTCATCATTCAATATTCATCCTTCAACAGATTGCCTTCACAGATATTTGATTCTTCACTTGAGATAGAAATTTGTCCTTAAACCCATACTTATTCCTTGTCTCATTCGCATGGATAAAAGAAAGATTATGCCTCGGAATATTGGCTCATCCTTGCCATAGAAATCTAAAATTACTTTAACCAAAACCAAATTACACTTGGAAGGAGACCAAATTCCGCATATATATAATGGACTAGCTATCCAAATGGGTGTCTCCATGACAGGGACGACTTGAATAGAAGGAGGATCAGCATGACTAATTTTTGAGCCAAATAAATTTAATTTTACAATTCCAAATTTTCTCTTTTGCAAAGGGCATGAAGAACATGCCTTTAATATTTATTTTGACCAAAGCATGAAGAACATGCTTTACATTCATTATTATAACTACATTAGACTAAAAATATAAATTATGAAGACAAGCCATAGCTACAACAAATCTAAGGATCAAACCATAGAAGGAATTTGTTGTGGAATGTTGAGTGGAAGATCTTGTTTGTGTGGAAAATAAAAGATAACTTCCATAGAGCATGTCAATATAACATTGATATTTCGTTGCACATCAAACAAAAATGTATGTATCAAATAATTAGGGTTTATCAAAGAATTTGTGTTTATTTTGTTTAATACAGGCATAATGGTGGAAAGATTTATATTATATTCTAATGTTTTAGCTATTGAAGAATGTAACTACTGTCATTCTTCATAATTATATTTGATGAAAAGAAATTATTATTGTAAAAGAAAATTATTTTGAAGCATGGGTTTCATGCACTTTTATTTATTTCTATGTTAAAGCCTTCATTGAAGGCTTATAGGTTGTGTCAAGATTAAAAAGAATCATTATCACAATTATTAGACCCTTATTGAGCTTTTGTATCATGTAAAAAGAACTATTTTGGGTCAAAAATGCCATTTGTCACCTCCACACCAAGTCAGCCCTGTCCTAATGAAGTCAGGTTGGATTAGGTCTATTCAACCCAACATAAGTGTTAATTTTTCATAGGGCTATATTTTTCTTTGCTTTTTGTTGAAGCCTCAAAAATCGCTGCAACAACATGGGGGAAAACCACCTAGTCGGGGACTTGAATAGCGTCCCTTTTCAGTTTGGATTAGTGGCTCTGACTGGATATAATGGGAATAGCTTCCCAATCAAAATGTGATAGGATGCATAGGGTGTTTGATTGATAAAGCTAAGTGATAAATGGGGTGGTTTTCAATTAAAACACGCACACACACACACACACACACACACATATATAACCTATCTATATGTATTACCCGAGAATTTTTACTTATATTTGTGCGATCCAAAATGATGATCCTTCTAGAGTGTCTTTCCATGAAATGTATCTTGAAATTTTCTCATCAATCTCGTTGAAACTGACCCTCATATCGAATACTCAATTCATCAGTGAATCACTTTCCTTGCACATCTAATTGATGACTGATAGCCTTTGACAAAATGTTGCATGTTGCTTCGACAAAAAAGAATTTAGTTCAAGTGCTTCTTTGACAAAATCCTCAATTTTAGGATTATCTTTTAGTTGTTCCACAGAGAATTACAGCTATTGTATTTTCCTTTTATTCCTTTGTCTTTTTACCATAGCCTGATGCTTTGGACTGTAAAAGAAATCAAGAGGAGGAATTTCCTCTAATATGATAACATTTTTTGTTGAGGAGAGGGCCGAGGTGATTTCAATCTCTTCAGTGGAAACAACTTTGTTAGTAGCTCTATCAAGAAGCGAGCTATGTTCAGTATTTTGGGGTGTGTTGAATATTTTATTTGTTTCAACATTTTCCTCCCCTTGCTATCCTCTAAGTTGTCAATCAAATTGTTTCCACGCCTCATCCAATTGGTTTTTCAGGGGGGTCTCCTCTGTGTGTACTTTAGTGGAAACGTCTTCCACTCCTTTCTCTGTCGTTGGATTTTTGGATTCCTTCTCAATGCCATTTTCAGAACTCTTTTCTGGGCTTTTCTGTGAACTTTCTCTGAGTCATGCTCTGAATCATGTTATGATTCATGTTGAGAGGATTATTTTGAACTCTGGGCCGATCTATTCTCTGGAGCTTTTTCAGAAACCTGTTCTGATTTCTCTTCTGAATTGTGCACAGAATCGTGTTTTGAGACCTTCTCTGAATCATGCTCAAAATTGTGTTATGATCCTTTCTCTGAGCTATGGCTTGGTGTTTATTCCTTTTGAGTACCTAGCTTAGGTATTTCTAATAGGTCCAAAGGGACATTCAGTAACCTTTTCCTCCTATACTAATGGAAATGGGCCAAATGTGGTGGATTGAGTCTCAGAGTAGCCAAATGCTGGACTTGTGAAAATAGCTCTCCTGACTCAAATAGATCATCAAAATCATCCTCCTCATGGATGAATTGCCTTATTTTAACTGAAGCAGTGAAGTCGTGTACGACCTTATTAGGGTCATATTTCCTGCTGGGAATGGTACCAAGCTTCAAACATAAATGTGTTTGATTTCAAGCGCAGCATGCCTAAAATCGTGCAATGCATAGACACCACATTGAAGGGGAAAAGAAGGAAAAAAGGGTTTTTTTTAATTCTTTCAAGGTTTTGGTTATCCCATCCCCTACAGTCTGGTAAGAAATTTCCCTGGCAAGAAGCTTATCTAGTACATACCAAGGGAGGACAAGAGGGGGTTCTATGCTTCCAAAAACTCGGACATAAGTAAACATCTATTCCCCAAACTACCTACCTACTGGAAAAATATCAACCTTGCCCTAATCAGATAATCTTGGGGCATTCTTGTCAAAAACTGCTTGGTGGATGGGTAACATGGTTCCTTGGAAGATTTTTTATAAATGGGCTTGGTAATTGGATTTCCATAGAGTTTTTTGATATATGTGAATGGTGGGGGTCTTGAATAGTCCATTTCCACCGCGTAATTGGAAAACTAGTGGTGAAACAAACTGCGTCCATAATATAGGCACTCATAAAAAATGGAGGGATAGTTCGAGTAGAGACAAATCGCTTTTTCCTATATTCATGAATTTGCATAGCCAGGTTATTAGACAAAATGGTACCCCAATACATTACAAAATATTTCTTTGTTGGATCTATTAGGGGAATCCACTCAACAGAAAACTTGGTTGTATCGACATGCCCAAATAATCTACACATCATAGCTACGACACAAGAGTAGGGAGCAGCAAGAGATGTTATAGGATACATACCTGATTTCTCTTGTTTGAATTTGCTTGAACTAGACCTCCATTGCTGAATTTGGTCTAATGGTTCCTCATTCTCCTTCGTGAAATGCTCGAGAAAGGTTTTATCATATACCTTCTATAGGTCTGGTATATGATACACTCTCTTTAGGTCTTCTGTTGTGAAGGAACCAATAACCTCTTGTCTTAAGTCTGGAATGCACGGTCTGAAATGTTGATGTTGCCTATAATATATTTTACTATATCAGTGTATGGTAAAATCTTCGGTCTGGTAGCAATTTTGTGTAGGAAAAACTTGCAGCTTCAAATTAAGAAGCTTCAGAAGAAGTGGTAGCATCTGTTGTTGCTTTGGTTTCAATTATCCTTGGACCCTCATTTTCTAGAAAATTGTACATAGCTTCCCATGAGGAAGTCCCGCTATCAATAGTTCATGTTGTGGATGAAAATAATGGAGGCATTTCAGTTACATCAAATGTAGAGGATTGAGTGGATTCACCAGACTTATTTCCCTTCTTAAACTTAGTCATTTTGCTGCACAATTCTCTTTCGGGAGAAATCCTGCAATACAAAGAATGTAGAGCAAATGAAGAGAAAATAGGAGTTAAACGTAAAAGTATGTGAACACATAAAGCTTCTGAAATGACGGAAAGATAGTTTTTAATGCAAATAAATCTAAATGGGTCACCAAATCTCCTTGGGCCCTAAAACCATTAATACTGTTAGAACCCATTTATTAACTGAAATCATGGCTCCATGTGTTTTGTTTATTATTCATTAATATATCACATCACGAGATTTCTTTGAATGGTGAAACAAGTTCATTCTTTGAGTGTTGCGCTGATATGCGATAGCGATATCATCGTATCATTGTGTTAAGCAATGGAGCTTTTAGATTGTGATAATTGCATTATCACAATCGACGATTTTGGGACAGCGGAGAATAGATGTTGGCCAAAAATCTTTTAGTGATAAGTGAAGTGGCAGTGTAGTGGTCCCTTAGGTTTATATTTAAGCGAAGCTTTCTTTTAGGCTTTACACTTTCCTTGGGTGCTTTCCTTTAATAAATAACTTTATCATAATCACAACCATTTGGAATGTTACAGGCGGAGCTTATTAGCATTCTTGTGATACATAGAATGTGATTGTATTTTTAATGGTATGGTTTAATATTTTGTTGGATACAATGATTATCACATTTCGCAAAAGGGATGCCTTTCGTATACATGAATTGAGATGCGGGGTGGTTCCATCATAAGGCATTCTCATTAATCTTTTTTTAAGCTTTTATAAGGAATGAATATGTTTGGGTTCCCCGAGGGCTAGCCTTTATCACAATCGCAAGTCTTGACTCGGTAAATGAACTATTATACTCTTCAGACTATCATATGCGATATGGTCAAATTTGCCTTTAAAGTGGCCTTATTTGGTCATTCAAGCTTTAGTGAGGTTTTGTTAAAAGGAAAATCAAATTTATTCCTAGGAAAATATTTAAATTAAATTTATATTCTTATGTTTTTTTAATT
Organism: Pinus tabuliformis; assembly: GCA_031772625.1. Taxonomy (NCBI): domain Eukaryota; kingdom Viridiplantae; phylum Streptophyta; class Pinopsida; order Pinales; family Pinaceae; genus Pinus; species Pinus tabuliformis. The sequence continues at coordinate 931,133,213 of CM062812.1, read as the reverse complement.
TTTTAAGGGTGTCCATTTATTTGTACAATAATTACCTAAGGATTAAGAAAAATAAATGGGGGGTTTTTGCACAGCACAACAATTGGTGATTCACTGGAAGAACCAGTTATCTCTAATAATAATGAAATTTATAAAACTTTTCTAAGTAAAAAAAATTCAGGAAAGAAAAATATCTTTGAAATATTTAAATAAGTAACATTCCTCTGAACATAAAAAACTCACTTAATTGCAATTCTTTTTATATCCTCTTATAGATGAAGATCCTTTTGTCTATATCAGTCACTAATTATTTGTAAAGATAAAGTAGGGGGCTTTTTACAACTTTGCATTTTAATATACTCATTTGTCATAGGTAGAGCCACTACTGCCAGGAGGCATCCATAGCCTCGACAAGGTTACCTTTTAATCAACAATGATTCAGAATCCCATTCATATAAGGGTGAAGTCTTTAGAGATAATTTCAAAAGTATATATACATTTCATTTTTCCTTTTTTCTTCTTATTTTTTTAGTTTTATTTTAACAATTTTTTAATACCTAAAAGTGATTGTCCTGGTTTGGTGACCAGAAAGTGACAATGTCATTCACTAGTTGTAACTGAACTAAACAAGTTGGCTCTTGATGAGACCCCTTATCTTAATATTAAAATAATCATAAGCCATTACCCTAGTTTGGTATTCAGTGTTAGTAATGTTAGTCTATTATTTCCCTATGAACATGGTAAGAAGGCTCTTGATGAGACCCCTTATCTTTTAAATTTAACATATTTTTGAATTACACTCTAAAAATAGTAAAGTTAATGGATGGGGAGAATCATTGACTCCTTAAGAGTTTTGGATGACAATTTTAGAGTTAGGAATGCTAAGTTGTAATTAGTTTTTACTTTGTTAAAGATAACTTTTTTTTACTGATCACAAAATAAAGGATTTTATAAAGTTTGAGGTTTTCAAAGAATTTATAACTTCAATGGAAAAGAAAATTTCAGAGTTTTATGATACTTAGCTAATTTTTAAATGTTGTGATCATTTCCTTAAGAATTTCTACTTTGAGAGCGAAAGATCAAAATACTTCAGGAGATTTTATTGTAAAGCCAAAAGTTGCTATTTAACATTATTTTCCTAAGAAAACACAAAAATTAAATGCAATAATGTACAGTAGAAAATATAATATTCTAAGAAAATATTTGTTTTAAATAAGCCCATTAACAGGAAGAGAATCTCTCTTTCCTGATAAATCTTGCAATACGAATGTAATTTTAAATGGTCCAAGCCACATTTTCTAGAATTTGGTATGCTTTCCCTTTTCCTCATGTGCCTTGTCCCATTTAAGGATGAGATCACCAATTTGAAAAGATTTTGTGGAAACAAAACTTGCATCAAAAGAAGATTTGACTAGCTGTTGATGGCGAGTATGTGTAAGTTTTGATCTTTCCCTTTCTTCTTCTAATTTAAGAATTTGAGATTGTCTTAGTTGTAAAGAAGAAGAAGGTGATTCTTAAATAAATTGGACTAGGGGCTAAAGATGGAATAGCTAGATTTGAAGGGATGATAGCTTCTTTTCCATATACCAGATTGAATGGAGAAGTGCCTATTGAGGCCTTCTGAGTTATCCAATCTACCCATAGAGAAAATGTCAAAGATTTATGTCAATTCTTTTGGCTTTGATCAACAGTTCTTTTAATAATCCTTATGAGGTTCTTGTTGGTTGATTCTGCTAAACCATTTCTTTGAGGGTAGTAGTTAGCAAAGTATTTAAGTTTCAAACCCATCCTAAGAGAAAATTCAGTCAGATTATTTCCTGAAAAGTAAGATGCATTATCAAACATAAGTGCATTTGGTTAGCCAAATCTAGTAATAATGAATTGATTAATGAATTCAATAATAGCATCAGAATTAGCTACCTTTAGTGGAATTGCTTCCACCCACTTAGTAAAATAGTCTGTAGCTATAAGGATATATGTATGTTTCTTTGCGGAATAAGGAAAAATATCACCCATGATATCTAATCCCCATTATTCAAAAGGTTTATCAATGTTAACTGGTTGTAGGGGTAAGGCAGGTTTTCGTTGCCTTCCAGCAGCAGTTTGACATATTTTTCATTTCCTTATATATTCATGGGTATCTTTGAACAAGGTTGGCCAATAGTATCCACCATGCAGGATTTTATGTGCAGTAGTATCTCCTCCAAAATATCTACCAGCTGGTCCATCATGGAGTTCCTGCAAAAAATTTTGTGCTTCAGACCTTTCAAGGCATCTTAATAATACAAAATTGTAATTTCTTATGAATAAAACATCGTCAATGATTTCATATTGATTTTGTTTCAATCTTAAATTTGTCTTCCTTTTATGATTGAGTTTAATAAGAGCATATCCATTTTTCAAATAGAAAATAAGATTAGCATATTGTGACTCTAAATCGTTTAGACTTACCTCTGATATATGTACATTTTTACCTAAGTCCTCATTTGCTGGTAGGTTGGAATCTCCTGTAAGTAATCTGCAAAAACATTTTCCTCTGACAATCTTGGTTGGTTTAATGTCAATATCATATTCTTGCAGAGTTGTTACCCAATTTTCCCTTTTTTCTCCTACTACCCTTTGCATAAGTAATTGCCTCACTGCTGAGAATGGGACTATTATTTTGGTATGGGTTTTGAGGAGAAAAGGCATGAAGTGCTTTACAAATTTGAAAACAGAAAAAGTCGGTTTTTCCACCTCTGAATAATTAATTTTAGCACCTTGAAAATTAGAACTAAAGAACGAGATGGGTGCTTCAATTTCTTGATCATTGAGTTGTGTTAAAACAGCAACATATGATGTTTTGGAAGCAAATGTATACAAAATGAAATGATTAGAAAATATTGGAGTTGTTAAAGAGGGATCATTCATAATGGCTTGTTTGATAAGATCAAAAGATTCTCTTTCGTTATATACCCATTTAAAGATTGAATTTTTCTTAATCATTGTTTGTAATGGTAAAATAATTTGTTTAAATTCGGGGACAAATCTTTTAACAAAATTTATCTAACCTAAAAAAGACTGCATAGATTTTTTGTTTTGGGGTAAAAAAAATTCAACAATTTCTTGTATTCTGTCTAAATCAATACAAATTCCTTTTTTGGATACAATAAACCCTATAAGTTTACCTTCACTTAGAGCAAAATAAGACTTCTTTGGATTCAATGAAATCCCATATTTCTTACAACATTCAAAGACCTGCCTCAAGTCATGTAGACGATTGTTTTTGTTTTTAGAATAAATAGTGATATCATCCAAATAAATGACAATAGTTTTTTTTATCGGGCCTTTAAAGGCTATATCCATAGCTCTTTGGAAAGTTGCCCCTGTGTTAATTAACCCAAAAGGCATTTTCTGGTAGGCATAGGTTTCCCATTTAGTCTTGAATGTAGTCTTTAATATGTCATCTGGATGAACAAGGATTTGATTATATCCTAAAAATCCATCAAGAAAAGACATTAATTCTGAACCGGCTACTAATTGCAGTATTTGTTCCATGGTCGGTAATGGGAAATTGTCTTTCTGACAAGCTTTGCTGAGATTTCTAAAATCAATACAGATGTGAATGTCACCATTCTTCTTCCTGACAAGTACTAATTTTGAAACCCATTTTGAATTCCTAATAGGAAAGATAACTTTGGCTTTAAGAAGTTTATTCAGTTCAGATTTGATTTGACTTTCTAAATTGGGATGAATTTTCCTTAATTTCTATTATACAGGCTTGTCATCGGATAACATGGGAATGGTGTGTTGTATAATAGAGGTATCATATGTTTTAAGATCATCATATTTCCAAGAAAAGGTACCTTTTTACTTTCTTAACAAAGTGGATAAAGGCTAACATCTCATCAAGAGAGAGATAAAGTCCTAGATTGATGTTTTGAGGTTTGTCATCAGTTCCAAGGCTTACTAGTTCAAACCTTAAGGTTGAGCTTTGGATTTTAGAATTAGTAACCTTTTTTAATATGTCCTTAAGATCATAAAGATCCTCTAATTTTACCACAGATTTAGGTATGGGATTCTCATTATACTTGTGTTTCAACTAATTATCATGCTCATTTCATCTATTATCTAGTCATCATATGACCCTTTTGATGTTAAAAATTTTATGATATCCTCATCATAACTAAAGACTTGCCAATTGGTGGCATTATCGGGAATGGATGGCATAAAAATTAATTCTATGGAAAACCTATCTAGACTATAATCCTCTGATGGTATAAGCTTGGATGCTATGTTAGTCAGAAGGTTAGCACTTGCATTTTGAATTCTACGTATAGAAGAGATATTGAATTCTACAAAATGTGAAGTAAGATCCTAGACTAATGTTGATAATGTTTTAAATGTACAGAGAGACAACGAATGGTGTTTCTTACTTTCTTGATAACAATTTATGAATCTCCAAAGACTTGAAGATATTTGATATCGAGGTCTATATCTTTATATAAAACTTGAATCAGTGCCTCATATTCAACAGTATTATTTGTGCATTCAAATTCTAACCTACATGCTGGCATGGTCTTTTCTCCTTTTGGACTGATTAATATACTACCATCTCCTTCACCATCATTGGGTTAAGATCCATCAAAGTATAATGTCCAAAACAAACTTTTAACTAATGGTTTATCTACAAGGTTTATACATCTGGAAGAATCTGTTTGAGAAAAGTTCTCAATTTAAGAAGTAACAGAGTTGTCCAGAAAAGGAGACTTTTGTGCGTTGAAATTCCCTAAAAATGACTCAGTGGAGTAATTTCCAAAGATATTATTGTTGAAAGTTGATGGCTCATTCTCACCTTCAAATTCAGTTGTTATATGCTTTAAATGCTTTTCTCGGTCAATTCTAATTTGATTTGGCTTTCCATTGTAAGAGAGCCACATGTGAGATCAATCTGTTGCAAAATAGTTGTGGAGATTTTCAGACCAATCTCTGCTCATAAATAAACCATAGAACTCAGGTATATCAGCAACTAATATGCCAATCACTTACAAACTTTCGAATTAGAAGAGAGTCTAATGGTAACTGTGTTCATTTCTCCTAATACCTCAACTTTTGTCCTATCAAGTTGCAAAATATGAACAACATACTTTTGGGGTGATAAATTTAATTTAGAACAGACTGTTCTCAGCATTATGTTTGAAGAGGCCCCTGAATCTATTAAGCAATTCTACAAATTTTGATTGAAGATTTCATAAGCCAAGAGGAAAGGGGGAGTGTGTGAATTGGATCTGTCATCAATTAAGATAACATCAGTGGGATCAAACTTATTTGATGAACCTTTAGGGGGTTTACCCATTCCTATGGCATCTTGGGATACAACAGCAGCAAGAAGAGGAGAAGCATGAAATGCGTTCAATTCTTTCAGCAATAATTTATGTTGATGTTTAAGCTTGTTGAGCTTATGAAGAGAGATACTGGCTCAGGTTTTCTTCATGTCCTCCACTATGTTATATTCCATGGTATCTGTAACTACCAAAGTTTTAGATGAAGATGGAGGATTAGATGAGGATGGGGTTGGTTGAGGATTTTTGGGAGAATATTTTTATTGGCCACCTTTTCTTTGGCAGCAAGGTCTGAGGTCTTTTGCTTTTGATTTGATTGTGTTAGATCAATGGGTCATTTTCTCCTAGTGCTAACAGGTGAGCTTCTTGTTCTTATTCATTGTCGAAAATAGGGAGGATGAAATCCCACATTCCATGTACTTCAACCAATTCTTCATCTTCAATCTCTTCATCAGTCAATGCAATTTATTCTTCCAATTCTTCTAAGTCAGATTCAACATTGGATATTGTATTTGGTGGCTGAGGATTAGAAGTATGATTCCTCTTGAAGGATCTAAAAGGTTTTTAAGAAGAGGATTCAGCTACTTGTTTCTTAATCTCTACCATTTCATTTGACATGGTTTTTAGGACTTTTTGCAGACCTTCATGGTCAAAGGGATCTTTAGGGGGTTTTTTATTCGGTTCATCCTTAAATTTAACATTTTTCATTTTTTTATCTTCCTGAGTTGTTTTCTTTTCTAACGCAACTATTCTCTTTTCTACAGACAGGGCTTCCTTAATATTTTTTACCAAAGTAGCCTTATTAGCTCTATCTACAAAAATTTCTATATTGGAAGTAAGAGATAAAATATACCACTTGATTTGTACATTGACACCAAGGATTGATGCAGCTGGGATTTTTTTTAGCAGTTTATTGAATCTGGAGTTGAAGTCTTTGATCTTTTCACCTGATTTATCTTTTAATTAGAAAGATCATTGATAAGGGATGTGATTGTATGATCATCACCAAATTTTGGTATAAATCACTCTTCAAATGTATCCCAATTAGTAATAGATCCCAATGGTAATGAAAAATACCATGAACCTGCTGATCCTTGGAGAGTGTAGGGAAATAATCTTACTACACAGTCTTCTTCAGCTACTCCATTAAGATTGATAGCTAACATATAATTATGGAGATGTTCCTCAGCATGCAATCCATCATCAGGATTGAATTTTGGCAACCATCTTTCAGGATGCTTAGGTAGGTCATGAAGGGGAGGTGCCATTTGTACAGTACCAGGATTAGCCCATGGTCTGACTTATGGTGGTGGTTGTTGTCCTGTCATTATTGGAGTTTGAGCAAAAGTGAAAATTGATAGAGTTTGATTAGAAGAAGAGGTAGGTTGAGTGTTAGGGTTTGACGAGCTAGCACCAGTACTTTGAGAAGAAGAAGTGCGAACAAATGGAGGGAATGAAGGTGTCTGTGGAGGAGAATTTGATAAAACCTCACTAGTTGATGTCTGTGACTCGGATTTCTTAGTTTTATTTCGGAAAGAAGGAAGAGGAAATTCAAATGGAGGAACCCCAAGATTCTCACTTTGAGAATGAGTTCGAATCTAAGTGGGTTGTAAAACAGAAGTGATACTTCCTTTAGATGCTTCATATGGGATAGAATTTTCTGCTGAAATAGAGATTTCCTCTAATTTCTTTATTAAAGTATGAACCTCATGTGATTCAGGATTATAATTAGAAGAAGGTAATTTAAGAATAGTACCAGGAGATTTTGGGAGTGGTTGCTCAACTTCTGATCTAGAAATAGGAGTTTTAGATGAGGATCGATAAGTTGAAAGTGATCTTGAGGGAGAGTGACTCTTGGAATGGCTTGTTAATTTAGACTGAGTTCTATTTTCCATTCATAGTCTTGACCCTCCTTCTAGCGCCAAAATGTTGAAGCCTCAAAAATCGCTGCAACAACATGGGGGAAAACCACCTGGTCAAGGACTTGAATATTGTCCCTTTTTCATTTGGATTAGTGGCTCCTACTGGATATAATGGGACCAGTTTGCCAATCAAAATGTGATAGGATGGATAGGGTGTTTTATTGAGAAAGCTAAGTGATAGATAGGGTGGTTTTCAATTAAAACGCACACACACACACACACACATATGTGTGTGTGTGTGTAACCTATCTATATGTATTACTCGAGAATTTTTACTTATATTTGTGCGATCTAAAATGATGATCCTTAGTACTTGATAATGAAGATTAACCATAAACTAATAGAAATTAAAAGCCTTTAAAATAATTATTTTGATTAAACAATTAATCAAAATAATTTATAAACCATATATCGCATCAAATATCGCTTGACCAATTGCTCATCAATGTATTAAAAAATAACAGTCCTAGTATGTTCAAAAGAGAATGGATACATCACTGTATGTAAAAAAGATACATGTGATAAACCATATAATAAAAATGGTTGTTAATTCATAAACAAATAAATACACAAAGATAAAATTACCCGATGCATATCAATTTGTTCATAAAATAAGTAGCTCTAGTCCAGTCTGTCTTATTAAGATGGTTTTCAAAAGTACAAAAGTACAAGCTTCTGTAAGCCTTCTCCAACAAAAGTTCAAGACTCTGATCCAAGGATTCTAACAAGAGAAAATTTATAGTACAAAACTACAAGCAAATAAAGAGTTTCTTTATAAAATTATGGACCCTTTCTTAAAATACATGAAAGGGTTTAAATAATAAAATATAAGTACAAAAATAGGCATTATATGAAGTTCCGAGGAGGTTTAAACAACTCTCCTTAAAATAAGTGATAGAATTACATAAAAGAAAAATTATTAAAATGACTAATTCTAGCATGAAACGGTATCTACTCTTTCATTTGTTGTCTAAGATGATATATGTCCATCATCGGCTTGAGTTCAGGAGGTTGTTTCATCCTTGTGCACATCTGGTCGGTGTACACTGCATCTGAAAGGGAAGGTAGCATGTGCATGGCTGAGTTAGCTAGGCAGTGTAGTACTAGCCACTGACTGTGTGGCTTTACTAGATACCTCCAATACACTTCCTAGTCTATTTTTGTAAGTCGTTTGATCACTTCTTCTTTTTCTGTAGAAGTTTCTTGCCATTTTGCTTCTAAGTCTATGATATTGGGAAGACTCCCAAGTGGGCATTCCTGTATCAAATTGGCATTATGTAAATTGCCATTGATGGTCTCAATGATATTTCTTGTAGCATCAGTTTCTATTGTGACTACCCTTTCTGCTTGTTTTAGTTGAATATCCCAATGAGTGAAAAGGATATCTTTGTGAGATTCCTCTATCCTGGGATATCTGCTACCCTTAATTCTTGAGTGTCTTGCCATGAAATGTATCCTGAAATTTTCTCATCAATATCGTTGAAAGTGACCCTCATATCGGATACTCAATTCATCAGTGAATCGATTTCCTTGCACATCGGATTGATGATCGATAGCCTCTGACAAAATGTTTCTTGTTGCTTCGACAACAAAGAATTTAGTTCAAGTGCTTCTTTGACAAAATCCTCAATTTTAGGATTATCTTTCAGTTGTTCCACAGAGAATTGCAGTTGTTGTATTTGAGCATCTTTGGTACTTGTCTCTGCTTGATACTGGAGCTTTAACTGATTAAAGCTCTATTGTAGTTGTGACATTTGGGCTTCAATTTGATGATTCACATTATGTTTTTCTTTGTCCAACTTTCGTTCCAATTGTTGTATCCTCTCATCATTCTCCCTTATTAGTTATTTGACCTCTAATGCCTTACCAATAGTGGAAAATTCATAAGCACCTGCAAACTGTGATATTTTGGTCAAATTATCCGAAGGATCTATAGGAGTATCCTTCCAAACAATGTCCATTGGCTCATTGTCAAGACTTAGCACCGAGGACTATTCTATTTTCCTTTCCTTCATCTTTCGTTTTACCACAGCCCCATGCTTTGGACTGTAAAAGACATCAAGAGGAGAAATTTCCTCTACTCTGAGAACAATTTTTGTTGAGGGGGAGGCCAGGATGATTTCAATCTCTTCAGTGGAAACAGCTTTTTCAGTACCTCTGTTAGTAAGTGAGCTTTGTTCAGCATTCTGGGGTGTGTTGGGTATTTTCTATGTTTCAACATTTTCCTCCCCTTGTTGTCCCCTAAGTTGTCGATCAAACTGTTTCCATGCCTCATCTAGTTGGCTTTTCAAGGGGGTCTCCTCTATGTGTACTTTAGTGGAAACATCTTCCTCTTCTTTCTCTATCATTGGCTTTTCAAATTCCTTCTCAATGTCCTTTTCAGGACTCTTTTCTGGGATTTTCTGTGAAATTTTCTGTGATTCATGCTCTGAATAATTTTTGAGTCATGTTGAGAGGCTTGTTTTGAACTCTAGGTCGATCTCTGCTCTGAATTTTGTTCAGAACCTTGTTCTAATTTCTCTTCTGAATTGTGCTCAGAATCATGTTCTGAGACCTTCTTTGAATCATGCTCAGAATCATGTTCTAAGCCCTTCTTCGAGCTATGACTTGGTATTTGTTCCTTCTAAGTACCTGGCTTAGGTATTTCTAATAAGTACAAAGGGACCTTAAGTAACCTTTTCCTCCTGTACTGGTGGAAACGAACCAAATCTGGTGGATTGAGTATCAGAGGAGTCAGATGTTGGACTTGTGAAAATAGCTCGACTGACTCAAATAGATCATCAAAATCATCCACCTCATGTCTTAATTTCCTTATTTTAACTAAAGCAGTAAAGTCGTGTGAGACCTTATTGGGGTCATACCGCTTGCCAGGAATGGTAGCGAGCTTCAAACATAAAATGTGTTTGATTTCAAGTGCAACATGCCTAAAATCATGCAATGCATAGGCACCACATTGAAGGGGAAAATAAGGCCAAAGGGAATTTTTTGATTCTTTCAAGGTTTTGGTTATCCCATCCCCTACAGTCTGGTAAGCAATTTCCCTAGCAAGAAGCTTGTCCGGTACATACCAACGGAGGACATGAGTGGGTATTATGCCTCCAAAAACTTGGACATAAGTAAACATCTCTTCCCCAAACCACCTACCTACTGGAAAAATAACAACCTTGGCCTCATCGGATAACCTTGGGACCTTCTTGTCAAAAACCGCTTAGTGGATGGGTAACATGATTCCTTAGGAGATTTTGTAGAAATGGACTTGCTAATTCGACTCCGCAGAGTTTTTTGATATATGTGAATGGGGGTAGGGTCTTGAATAGTCCATTCCACCCCATAGTTGGAAAACTAGTGGTGAAATAGACTGCATCCATAATATAGGCACTCATAAAAAATGGAGGGACTATTCGAGTAGAGACAAATCGCTTTTGCCTATATTCCTGAATTTGCATAGCCAGGTTATTAGACAAAATGGTACCCCAATCCATTACAAAAGAGTTCATTGTTGCATCTATTAGGGGAACCCACTCAACAGAAAACTTGGTTGTATCGGCATGCCCAAATAATCTACACATCATAGCTACGACACAAGAGTAGGGAGCAACAAGAGATGTTATAGGATACATATCTAATTTCTCTTGTTTGAATTTGCTTGAACTAGACCTCCATTTCCAAATTGGGTCTAATGGTTCATCATTCTCCTTCGTGAAGTGCTCGAGGAAGGCTTTACCATATACCTTTTGTGGGTCTAGTATATGATATGTTCTCTTCAGGTCTTCTACTTTGAAGGAACCATTAACCTCTTGTCTTGAAGTCTAGAATGTATGGTCTGAAATGTTGATGTTGTCTATAATCCATTTTACCATATCAGTGTATGGTAAAATCTTCGGTTTGGCAGCAATTTTGTGTAGGAAAGAACTTGCAGCTTCAAAGTAAGAAGCTTCAGAAGAAGTGGTAGCATTTGTTGTTGTTTTGGTTTCAATTATCCTTGGACCCTCCTTTTCCATTAGAATGTACATAGCTTTCCATGAGGAAGTCCCGCTATCAATAGTGCATGTTGTATCTGAAAATAATTGAGGAATTTCAGTTACATCAGATGTAGAGGATTGAGTGGATTCACCAAACTTCTTTCCCTTCTTAAACTTAGTCATTTTGCTACACAATTCTCTTTTGGGAGAAATCCTGCAATACAAATAATACAGAGCAAATGAAGAGCAAATAGGAGTTAAATGTAAAGGCATGCGAACACATAAAGCTTCTGAAATGATGGAAAGAGAGTTTTTAATGCAAATCAATCTAAACAGATCACCAAATCTCCTTGGGCCCTGAAACCATTAATATAGTTAGAACCCATTTATTAACTAAAATCATGGCTCTACATGTTTTATTTATTATTCATTAATATATCGCATCGCAATATTTCTTTGGATGGTGAAACAAGTTCATTCTTTGAGTGTTGCGCCGATATGCAATAGCGATATCATCGTATCAATGTGTTAAGCATGGGATATTTGTGATTGCGATAATCGCATTATCTCAATATCGCAATCGACGATTTCAGGACAGCGGAGAATAGATGTTGCACAAAAATATTTTAGCGATTTTGATTGTGATAAGTGACATGGCAGTGTAGTGGGCCCTTAGGTTTATATTTAGGTGGATCTTTCGTTTAGCCTTTATAATTTCCTTGGGTGCTTTCCTTTAATAAATAACTTTATCGCAATCAGAACCATTTGGAATGTTATGGGCGGAGCTTATTAGCATTCTTGCAATACATCGGATGTGATTGTATTTTTAATGGTATGGTTTAATATTTTGTTGGGTTCGATGATTATCACATTTTGCAAGAGGGAGGCCTTTTGGATACATGAATTGCGATGCGGGGTGCTTCTGCCATAAGGCATTCTCATTAATATTTTTAAGCTTTTATAAAGAATGAATATGTTTGGGTTCCCCGAGGGCTATCCTTTATTGCAATCGCAAGTCTTGACTTGGTAGATGAACTATTATACTCTTAAGACTGCGATATGTGATATGGTCATATTTTCCTTTAAAGTGGCCTTCTTTGGTCATTCAAGATTTAGTGAGGTTTTATTAAAAGGAAAATCAAATTTATTCCTAAGAAAATATTTAAATTAAATTTATATTCTTATGCTTTTCTAATTTTCCAAGGGTCCCCATTTATTTGTACAATAATTACCTAAGAATTAAGAAAAATAAATGGGGGTTATTGCACAGCACAACACTTTGATAATTACATTTCTTCATTAATATATTAAGTTCACCCCATAACATCATAACATTATTCATATTGACATCATTATTCAGCAGCATATGCAACTATGTAGAAATAATAATATCATCATCATCAATGCAACGGAACATAAAGGAAAAATAGAAGAAAAGCATTCACACATAGAGACACCATGATTGGTCAGAGACCAGGGAAAAACCCACGGTCGGAGAATAGGGAAAAACCCATAATGGGGAAAACCCTTGCAAATTCTTCTTCTTCTTAGATTGTCATCAAATGATTTAGAAAAAGAGAGTAAAATGATCCATATCTTCATCTATGCAACTATTCAACAAAACAACTACAACATCCATGAAATGAACCCAACAATGCTTATACTTAGAGATCTAATTGTGAAGTTTGTAATGAACTGTCACTGACTGTAGTCAACAACCGAACCTTGCGGCCACTCAGAGAAATCTTTGCAAGACTAATATTTCATCTTTTAGGTCCTAATTGCACAGAGGAGGTGTCATGTGAGTGACTATAGCTTTCCTAGTCGCTCCCTTAAGCCTAGCATATGAGTGACTGGGGTTATATCTAGACTGCGGAAACCCTAATGCCCCAGTCACATAGATGGATAGTTTTCTGTGCAACTGGAAGGATCCAGTCGCATGGATGATATTTTATGTGTGTGATTACAATCTAATCCTTCATGTTTTGTGCCTACGACTGGGGGCCAAAACCCTAAATCATATATGCGAGCCTCAAACCCTGCAATTTCACCTCAGAGTGAACCTGATCCTCCACAGATGAGCCTTAGACCTATACGAGAAAAAAAAATATAGAAGAGTGTCTCATCATTGTTTCCAAATGAGGTAGAGGGCACTTGTATTTATAACCTTTCAAGCACATCGGGGAGCTACTACTCAACCCGGAATCTAATGGGGGAGCTACTACTATGACCCCATGTCGAGAAATAGGTGATATAGGGGAGCTACTACTCCACCCATATTATTGTGTTATTTTATAGTATGTTCTATGCTTAGTGCAGTTTACTTCGATTTATTCTTATTAGCCACTATTTAGCAGTCACATAAACATAAAGTAAAATGTTGATAGAACATTAATAGATCGACATAAAACAAGCCAAGACAAGAGACACAAGATGTGGTGGCTAGCCAGGGACAAACCCCAATGTGGGGAAACCCTTTGATCAATTCTTCTTTAATCTTCAATAGTTTAGCAGAGAGAAACAGTACAATTCAGAAATCTGTAATTTTATAACAGCCATAGCAAACCCTAAATCAGCGAAGTCAAACTTAGTCAAATAGCCCTGGATTGACCTCTAGTCAACCTTGAAGAACTCAATCTTCAACATTAAACTTCGGTAGCCCAAAACAACCCTTGGTCAATGGTAAAAACAATAGTCAAATATCAGCGGTCTGCGGTCAGCCCTAACCAGTCAACACTGGTCAACGTAGCACCCAAATAGCATGTCCAGATCAACCCTTGGTCAACACTTCACAAAACAGCCCTTCGCTTGGTCAACGCAACCCTAAAAAAGTCAACACTGCCCTAAACAGAAAATGCATCCTTATTCTTGCACATGTGAGAGAAGCTACTCCTTCAATGGCCCAATGAGATGAGGAGGGAGAAGACGAACTGAGATGAGATGAGTTGATAATGACTCAACCTCACTTGTACTTATATGATGTGTTGGGCATGTGTGCCACACATTTAGCTGTTGGTCGACCTTGAAAATTTGTCAGTAAATACAAATAAATTCATATCTCCATAAATACTTGTCGGAATCAAATGATCGTTAGATCAATCCTACACCTCTCAAAGAAAAGAATCAAGGAAAAATATCAGCTGCCATAAATAAGATGACCCACATGGATTTTGGCCCTAGTTTCCAATTTTAACACTCCCTCTCAACTAGGGAGAACTCCAACTGCTACTCTGTCTGACTGTCGGTACTATCGCTGCCATCAAATGCACTGCCCTACACTGCTCGGCTATGCTCTACTGAACTATGAAGAAGAAGAAATGATCGAGGATGTATCATACCATCCTCCACTAACCCGAAGTTAGTCTCAGAGTGTGTCATACCACTCTCACTGATCCCAGATAAATACCATTGATCCCATATCAATAGAGGTCATCCTAGCATAGGGAGTATGGTAGATGCAATGATGCGTCCATCGATAGTACTAATAATGGTCCCTAACCCCATTTCCCTACTCATTGATCAGATGAGAGGTACTTCCCATGAGTCCCAAACTGCATGGGTAGGATGCATTGACAGGAGAACCAATCATCTTGTCCCAAAGTCACCACGAGGTATCATAGGGAAAGGTTGAACCTTTCACCCTGTACATAGCACACCGCTAGGGGAGGGTGAGTCGCCCTGTGGTCATATGTCGCTCCAAGAAGTACCCCAAGCCCCCTGGAGCTCCCAAAGCTCAATGTATGCATCATACATAACCCTCATAAGAGGGTCTCTCAACGACACCAAGTCATTCTCAGAAAGTCAAGAATTTTACCTTTCCTAGGAGCTTTGTCAAAATGTCGACGACCTGCTCATCTGTACCGATATGTTGGAGCATTATTGCTCCCCGCTGCACCATATCCCAGATATTGTGGTACCTGATATCAATATGCTTGGATCGATCATGAAATATGGGATTCTCTTATAAACGAATCCCGCTTTGGTTGTCACACAAGATCACGGTAGTATCCAATGTAAATCCAAACAACTCACTGAAGAGCTTCTGCAACCAAACCACCTCACAAGAGGCCATACTCGCAACAATGTACTATGCCTCAGCGGTGCTCAAAGCCACCGACTTCTGCTTCCGGCTCATCTAGGATATCGAGGCAGATCCCAAAGAGAAACAACTCCCGGAAGTGCTCTTTCGGTCCACCACACTTCCTGCCAAATCAACATCGGTATATCCATGTAATCTCACATTTCTGGCAGTGTATCTCAACCCATGAGTGATTGTGCCACGAAGGAATATCAACAGATTCTTGGCACCAATCCAATGTGTGTGGTGAGGCTCAACCATATGTAGACCCAACGTGTTGACTGCAAAACATATATTCGGACGGGAGTTCACCAAGAACATCAATGCTCCGATGAGTTGACAATACTCGGTAACATTTTTTAAAACAGGTCCGGTAGCAATACCGCTTAACTTCTTGAAGTCAATCTCCATGGGGGTAGTCACGAGCTTGCAGTCCACTATACCGAATCTCTCCAATATCTTCACCACATATTTTCCTTGAGATAGGAAAATCTCCCCTGGCATCTGCCAGACTTCCAGTCCTAGGAAATAGTGCATGAGTACTAGGTCCTTCATCTCAAACTCAGAAGCCAACTCCCTCTTACATTTGTGAATGAGAGGGTCTGCACTTATCAGAAAGAGGTCGTCAATGTATAACACCAGTATGAGAGGTTTTTCATCTTCAACCTTAAAGTAAAGATTAGGGTCGGCTTCACTCCTAGTGAATCCCAGCTTCATCAAGTAGCTATCAATCCTATCATACCATGCTCGGGGTGCTTGCTTCAGCTCATAGTGGGCTTTCTTCAACCTGCACATGTGAGATTCCCAATCATGAATCTCAAATCCTTCGGGTTGTTCCACATAGACTTCCTCTTTGATCAAACCATGCAACAATGCGGTCTTGACATCCATCTGATGTAGGTTCCATCCTTGCGAAGCAGCAAGGGCTATGATCGAACGGATGGTGGTATATTGAGCAACAGGTGCAAATATCTCATCATAGTCTATACCTTCCTTCTGAGAGAAGCCACGAGTGACAAAACAAGCCTTATACTTTTCAGCACTTCCATCAGCTCCATGATTTATCTTGTAAAGCCATTTCGAAGTGACAATGGCTTTGTCCTAGGGTCTGGGGACCACATCCCAAACATCGTTAATGGACTCATATTCCTCAGTCATAGAATCCTTCCATACTTGATGCTTGAAAGCTTCTGCAAACGACAAAGGCTCATTTTGAATGATTGTGCTCATGATGGTCAAGTATCCCTGATACCTGGTCGGATTCTTACTTTCACGAAAAGTCCCTCTGGGTGCAATGTGTCCTTCATCATCATCAAGTGTTCCCCTGAGCCATGAAGGCCTCTTCCTAGAAGAGGAATGCTCTTACGGAGGGGGATCAATATGATCCATAGGTTCTTCCACATCAGGCATCATCTCATCTTCCTTTTCCTCCGGTTTTCTGGTGTCATCTTCTTTAGATTCCCTTAGAGTAGGAATATTGTCAACTTTGCTAAGAGCCATATCTTAGTCAAAGGTGACATTGTGGCTAATCTCAAATTCCCTTTGACTAGCCACATAGATCCTATAGCCCTTAGTATTTTCGCTATAGCCCACAAAGATTCCTCTCTTTCTAGATGCACCCAATTTATTCCTTTTCTCTTTTAGCACATGAAAATATATAGGAATTCCAAAAATTCTAAAATGACATACGTCAAGTTTCTTACCAATGAACATTTCTTCAGAAGTCTCAAAACCCAATGCTTGATGAGGACATCAGTTTTGTACATATATGGTGGTATTCGTAGCTTCGGCCCATAGAAACTTTAGAAGCCTTTTATCATGGAGCATAGCACAGATAACTTCCACAATCATACAATTCTTCCATTCCGCCACACCATTCTATTCAGGAGTATATGGTGTTGTAGTCTCCCTCTTAATGCCAACCTTTTTACAAAATTCATGGAACTCATTGGATTCATACTCAGTCCCATTATCAGTCCTTAAGATATTGATCTTCTTTTCAGTTTGATTCTCGATCAAGGCTTTGAAGTGACGAAACCAGGAGAACACTTCATCCTTCTTTTTCAAGAAGTATATCCAAGTCTTGCGAGAATAATCATCTTTAAAGTGAGGTAATATAAATATCCTCCCAAGGAATTCACAGGCATCATACCAGATATGTCTGAGTGAACCAACTGCAATATATCAGAGGTCTTTCTATGGCTTGATGGGAATGGTCCCCTTTTGAGTTTTCCTTCAGCACATCCCGGACATACACCTTCTTGCTCTACTTTGAACTCAGGCATCCATGTCACCATTTGTCTCACATCGGGTAGAGATTTATAATGAAGGTGAGCAAACCTCTGATGCCATAGTTTGGACTGAAGAGATGTGTCACAAGATATGACACCCAGCAGACTTCCTCCAACCTGATATAATGAATCAACTCGAAACCCAAGAGTGAAAGCATCTTTAAAATTCTTTTTCCATACACGTACCTTGCCATCAATGAAGCCCACCTTGTAGCCTTTGTCTTCCATTGCCGAAATGGACACCAGGTCCTTTTTGAGATCATGTACATATAGGACTTCTTGCAAATGAATTGCATTACCTTGATTCAATTGAAGAGTGACATTCCCTATGCCTTTCATGGGATATTTTGAGTTGTCCCCGAAAACAATTTCCAGATTGGTCTCCTTCTCTATCAGATTAGAGAGAGCTTCTTTGTAACTAGTGAAGTGCCTTGAGGCACCACTATCAATAAGCCAATTTCCCAACGAGTCCGGGGGATAGCTAGTAGAGAGGGCCACTGGTATATAATATTCATCTTGCTTATTATTAACAACGTTAGATTCATACCTGGAGTTTCTTGCCTTCTTGGAGAGTTGACCACTTCCTTGATTTCCGACATTCCTCTTTCCTTTGCCATTTAACCTACCATTCCTTTGATTATCTCGGGAGTGATTTTGATCATCGTCATGATGTGAGTCCTTTTTATCAGGGCACTCCCTTGCATAGTGGCCCATTTTGTTGCAATTGTAAAATCTTCCTTTTCTTCCACACTTTGGTACAACCTTTCCTTTAGATTTTTCCCCGAAATTATTTCTCCTTTTAGCATGAGAGGAGAATGTAGCAGGATTTCCTCTAAGTGCAATCATTTCCTACTTTTCCATCCTAGTTTCTTCTTGAATGCATCTCGCTATCAGTTCCTCAAATCCTAGGATTACATTATTAGATGGGAGCCCTTCGAGAGTTGTGATAGTCATTTCTCTGTCAGGAACGACTTCCCCAATTGATAAAAGATCATTCTTGATCTCGGTGATCCTTAAGAAGTATGCTTGCAGGCTCTCATATTTTCCCTTCTTAATTTCCTTCAGCTTATTTCTAAGGAACAAAACTTGATTTGCATCATTAACTTTAAATAAGCTGACCAATCTATCATATATTTCCTTGGAGCTGGTCAGCTTGGAAACATAGGCCACTAGGCACTTGTCGATAGAGTCCTGGACGATCTTCTTTGCTTTGACTTCTCCCCTGGTCCACTTGTTCCTAGTAGTAACAGATGCATTTGATGGAGGCTCAACAATTCTACCTCTCACATGGTCCAACACTTCCTGCTCTTCTAATGTCAGATCAAGAGACATCTTCCATCCGTGATAGTCAGACTTCTCACGGAGCTTGTCTTCAGCAGGGAAGTGTGATGAGGACCCCATGAAGTCTTTGAGATTGCTTTAAGAGCCTTTGGTGATTGCTCTTTCTCTTGCTCTTTCTTGGGCTTTATCTTCACCTCAGCTCTGATACCATGTTATTTTATAGTATGTTCTATGCTTAGTGCAGTTTACTTCGATTTCATCTTATTAGCCATTGTTTAGCAATCACATAAACATAAAGTAAAATGTTGATAGAACATTAATAGATCGACATAAAACAAGCCAAGACAAGAGACACAAGATGTGGTGGCTAGCCAGGGAAAAACCCCAATGTGGGAAAACCCTTTGATCAATTCTTCTTTAATATTCAATAGTTCAGCAGAGAGAAATAGTACAATTCATAAATCTGTAATTTTATAACAGCAGCAACAAACCCTAAATCGAAAAAGTCAAACTTAGTCAAACAGCCTTGGATTGACCTCTATTCAACCTTGAAGAACTTGGTCTTCAACAACAAACTTCAGTAGCCCAAAACAGCCCTTGGTCAACAGTCAAAACAATAATCAAAGATCTGCAGTCTACGGTCAACCCTAACCAGTCAACGTTGGTCAACGTAGCACCCAAACAACATGCACAGATCAGCCTTTGGTCAACGCTTCACAAAACAGCCCTTCGCGTGGTCAACAAAACCCTAGAAAATTCAACACTGCCCAGAAAGTCAACACTGCCCTAAAAAGAAAATGTGCCCTTCTTCTTGCACGTGTGAGAGAAGTTGCTCCTTCACTGGCCCAATGAGATGAGGAGAGAGAAGATGAGTTGAGATGAGATGAGTTGATAATGACTCAACCTCACTTGTACTTATATGATGTGTTGGGAATGTGTGCCACACATTTAGCTGTTGGCCGACCTTGACAATTTGTCAATTAAATACAAATAAATTCATATCTCCATAAATACTTGTCGCAATCGGATGATCATTAGATCAATCCTACACCTCTCAACGAGAGGAATCAAGGAAAAATATCAACTGCCATAAATAAGGTGACCCACATGGAGTTTGGCCCTAGTTGCCAGTTTTAACATATTTCCTACCGATCTTCCCAATAATGGCCCTCAAGAGTCATGTGGTAGAACACCTGCATCATAATCTAATCTTGGACGAGATACCTAACTTACCAGGAGATTAGGTCACAGGCCTCTAAGCCTCCTCCACCTTTTGGTCAGACGGGGAGGGTTAATCTCAACAAACCCTACTTGTGGGTATGATGCTAACTGGGGTATACTCTACAAGACCAAGATAGGGTTAGATACTACTCCAACCCTATGGGTAACAGATAGGGGTGATACCCTATTGTTCATAGTTCCCTCAACCCCAAGATCCCTCTATCTCAATTCCACATCCTGGGATCTTATATAGGGGAGGAAGAGTTGGCTCAGGGTTCTCGATTAGTCCTGCCCTCTATAGATCATAAACATATCATCGTGCTCATATCTGTTAAACATCATGTCTCAATAGTAGTCGTCTCATGTTTCATACAGGACATCAAATCAAATATCATATTAGAACATAAATAGTCATATATATATATATATATATATATATATATATATATATATATATATATATATGCTTGTGGTTGGAACCTCCTGGAGAGGGAGTATGAATATGGTATCATTTTATGATATATATATATATATATATATATATATATATATATATATATCATAAAATGATACCATATTCATACTCCCTCTCCAGGAGGTTCCAACCACAAGCCTAAGCTTATCTTGTACAGCAGTACATACATATATATATATATATATGGGATTCTCTGCCAATCACTTCCCAATATTTGTCATTGCAACGTATCCATGTTATATCCAAAACTTTCTCAATCATCTCTCCAAAAATCTTCTCATCCTGTCACATGGATAGTCATGCTAGCAACATTGTACTCAACCTCGGTCTTGCTATGGACCTCTCATCCAAGATATCATGACAAATCTCATACTAAGGTAGCATCCA
Organism: Pinus tabuliformis; assembly: GCA_031772625.1. Classification (NCBI taxonomy): domain Eukaryota; kingdom Viridiplantae; phylum Streptophyta; class Pinopsida; order Pinales; family Pinaceae; genus Pinus; species Pinus tabuliformis. The sequence continues at coordinate 931,112,296 of CM062812.1, read as the reverse complement.
AATGTGCTCATCTCATCAATAATGATCCTAATCATGATCAGTACAACCAAGTAGTCACATATAACAAGAGGATCATCCCATGCAAGTAATTTTAAGGATGCTAGGTAGCAACTCAATGTGAATGAAGTGCCTTAATCGTGAATCGACAAGTTCTAAGCACGTCATGTATATATACGGATGGATGTTCAAAACGGAACATCAATGCTTCAATCAATTTTTGGTTTCCAAGTCAAGTTCAAGAATATCTCTTCACAACTTATTTAAATTCAATTAGAGTGTCCAAGGATTTCCATTTCCCGTTTTCAATACTTCTTAATAGCTTCGCAATATATATTTTATTTTCGCAACTTTAGAAATCAATTCATCATGCCATAATTCGTCATTTCGAGCTTTAGAAGCCATCTCCATCTTACTTTGATCATCATAGGCTCATTTCATGTCAAGTGTAAACCATCACTATAAAACAAAAACCAAAATCAAAATCAAGGTCATACCTTGGAACACTTCTAAAGTAGAGGTTTGGAGCAAGACATTTTATTGGCTTCACCATATAACTATCAATGCAGACATATCTAGACCAAGGAGCTCGCTTTATTCAAATCTCTCTGCACACATAACACTTTTCCGAACCAATATGCTCAACCTCAAATAAGTCAATATTGTACAATCAAATCAGCTAATTCATCTTATCAAATTTTAGATGCCATATCATAACCAATATCAAAATCATAGCAGTATCACAGTATCAAATTCTTTAGACCATGTGACAATTAGAACTCTCTTCAAGTCATGACTTCTTTTATTATCATGTCAACATGTTGACATAAGAAATATCAATCCAAATTTCATCAATTCATCCTCATGAACATAATATAAGTCATTATTTTCACTAGACGCAAATGAATACACCAATAATAAGTCATGCAAGTTCCATCCATTCATGCAGATAGCTTCATACTGAATCACAACTGTCAATACTTCAACTAATGTGCTAAGAATGAGGAGGTCAATACATAACCATTATTGAATACCAATCTTATTCATTGGAATTTCATATATCATTCTCATCAAGGCAAAACATCAGACGTCAAATCAAATCATTAGTCATCAAGTCAAATCCCAAATTTTCTATCATAGAGAGATCTATATATCAAGTCAAAGTTATAAGTCATTATCAAGCATTATGTCAAAAATCCAAACCCTGCTCATCTATATCAATCAACCAAATCATGTCAAACTCCTGTAGCACAAACTTCAAACACAATGACATTTCTCTGTGCATTGCTCAGTCACCTGCAAACACAAGTTCAGTCTATATATGCATATTACAGTAAAAATGCAAGATTTCCTGCTCACAAATATTTCTGTTGTTTTCTTTATATATGTAGGACTGACATCCTTCAGGTGAACATCTGATCTCATGCACAAAACTTCATTTTTTTGTCCAGCATGAATAGTCACACCCATGGGAATTCCTGCGTGCGGTTGGGAGGCTACATTCACACTCTTGACCTTAATTTTGTGCGGCTAAAAGGATACACTCGCACCTATAACTCTTTTTCCATGTGACTGAGGCTTAGAGTAAGGGAAAAATCTCTCTTCTAATATCATAATTTTGTTTCAGATCAACATTGTCATATATTTGTCTATCCATGCCCATAAATCATACTTCAACAGTAAATAATATACATATAATGCAAATGATAATAGAAGTAGGATCTTATGGAGAGATTCTCCCTCTGAATGGGAATCCACTTCAGTTAATTTCAATCAAGTCATCAACTTGTCTATAATATTGTCATGCATCAACATATCTATTAGATCATAAAGTCGGACTATATCCACATATTCATCATGGTCATATATGTTAGCATAAGCTACTTCACCATTATATCATGAAATCAATCTTTCATCAAGGGTTAGTGTCAAGTAGTTGATACGAGCATACCACAAGAAACATTATCAGAACATTACTTTTTCGTAACTCAATCCATCAAGTCATGGCATTCAATTTTACCATATGCTATAATTACTAAGCACATCAAATCATAACCATGGTCAACAAAATATCTTGAATATCAATCTCATTGTTATATCATCATGGTAGTTATGCTTTTCACAAACAAGTAGTGTCAAGTTACCATCTACTAGAATCAAGGTGTTAACCTTCTTCACGGGATTAGGATATCAAAAATGATAGATGTTAGCTAAACATAAAGTATTCCACTATATCAAAGATCAATATTAAGTAGCCTCATAAAATCAAGAAGTTCATAATGTTCAAGAAGTAAGATACTTGTTCAATACCAAGTGCACCATAAGAACCAAGAATCCCAATCATGTTCATATGCATGCATGAACCATTTGAGAAGGATACATTCTCATCATACATTAGGGATTACCTTGCCATAATATTGAAACAATATACCATGCATACCTTTTAGTATTCAAATATGTTTGCATCCTTTTATTTGACATAGGCATCATGTAGCACTTAGTCATTTTTTCATCAAGTGCCTCCTTACCTTTCCCAGCTCTAGCTTTTCTTTCCTGCATCCCAAATGATCCTCAAGGAGGATCCTCTTATGACATCTCATCAAGGAGGTTAGAAACATCAAAATACTCAAATATGTATGCAAGAAGTTTAAGTAATGATCAAAACAATAACCGGATCCATAATTCTAAACAAAAATAAGGATATAAAGAACCATCATAAATCAGAAAGAACTTATCTTCAATGATAGGTGATCCTGTCCCTCTTGAACCAACCTTCAAGAGCCATCAGTATCCATTGCCCATATAACAATGTTGCCTTCAATCAAATTTATCAATAACCATACCTACTAGAGACTATCCCATCTAGTGCCTCATCAAATATGTCACAGGTGCTTGAACATCTTCACATTGACCCTACTAGTGTTTCTAGATTTAATATCTCAAGTCTTTGTCATAAACCAGGGTTTTTCTCAAACCCTAACTTCATAATATCCATCAAACCATAATACACAAATTTCCTAAGGTTTTCTTCAAACCCTAGAATTATTTTAGGTCTCCTTCATCTTCTCTTGCTTCCACCAAAGGTGTCTCCATGGGGGTGATATCCATGACTTTTCTTTAGCCCAGCTCTGATACCATGTTAATTTTTCATAGGGCTATATTGTTCTTTGCTTTGATAATTTCATTTCTTCATTGATACCTTAAGTTCACCCCATAACATCATAACATTATTCAAATTTACACCATTATTCAGTAGCATATCCAACTATGTAGAAAGAACAATACCATCATCATCAAAAATGCAGCGGAACATAAAGGAACAATAGAAGAAAAGCATTCACACATAGAGACATCAGGATTGGTAGGAGACCAGGGAAAAACCACTATGGGTAAAACCCCTGCAAATTCTTCTTCTTCTTAGATTGTCATCAAATAATTTAGCAAAAGAGAGTAAAATTATCCATATCTTCATCTATGTAACTATTCAACAAAACAATTACAACATCCATGAAATGAACCCAACAATGCTTATACTCAGAGATCTGATTCTAAAGTTTGTAATGAATTGTCACTGACTGCAATTAACTACCAAACCCTGTGGTCACTGAAAAAATCTTTGGAAGACAGAGATTTCATCTTTTAGGTCTCGGTCGCATGAAGGAAGTGTCATGTGAGTGACTATAGCTTTCCCAAATGCTCCCTTAAGCCTCGCATGCAAGCAACTGGGACCAGATCTAGACTGTGGAAACCCTAACGCCCCAGTCGCATGGATGTAGAGTTGTTTGTGCGATTGGAAGGCTCCAATCACATGGATGATCTTTTTTGTGTGCGACTATAGTTGAATCCTTCATGTTACGTACCTGCGACTAGGGCCCAAAACCCTAAATCAGAGATGTAACCCTCGAACCCTGCAATTTCACCTTAGAGCGAACTTGATCCTCCGCGGACGAGCCTCAGGCCTATATGAGCCAAAAACAAGATAGAAGAGTATCTCATAATTGTGTCCAAATGAGGTAGAGGGAACTTGTATTTATAGCCTTTCAAGGTGGTCCACTTTGCTTTAGGGTCAACCTTATCAAATGTGAACATGTGGGCTTTTCTTCATAAGTACACTTTCCCTTGTCTGACTTCAGTTATCCTTAGGTCAATTTTGGTCCTCTTGAAAAGAGGAATTCAATGAAATTGATATCTCTATTAGATAAGTTTTCCAAAGAGGAATTTTACTGTGGTTGCATATTTTTAACAAAAATCAGTATAATTAGAATTGCAACTCGACCTAGTTGGCATTATCTCACTCACATGTTTGATCTGCAACTTTAGGGAAAGAAAAGAAGAGCGAATAGAAAGATGAAGGAAGAAAGAAGTTTTTGGGCATATCACTCCCACACATGCAAAATTTCATAAGTGCAGGAAGGCCTAAATTTCATAAGTGCAGGTAGGCCGAAATTTCAAAAGTGTAGGCAGACCAAAATTTCAAAAGTGCAGGAAGGCCAATATTTCAAAAGTGCAGGCATGTCTAAAATTTTGAAGTTGGGGGCTAAAATTATGGATTGAGGTTGTATTTTTGAAGATGAAACTTGGATACTTTGATAGAGATCATCTATTTGAAGGAAGGTTTGACTTGGTGATTGGAGGAGGTCTTTGTCTAGGTCAAAAGGGTATTGGATTCTCTCATCTTGATTTGAATCTACTAGTGGAAGAATTGGACTGGGTTTTTCCTTGCTTGAGTGCCTATATCTTGTGTTCCTTGTTCTTGTGACCTTCATACATTTTAATTTGGTACTTTCTTGATGAAATATAACATAATAAAGAAGTAAAATAAGCCAACATAAATCCCAAGTAATTATCAAGAAAAGAGGAATCAAATGTCAATTCCTACATGAATTGTTTTCTCAACATGGTATCAGAGCTAAGGTTTACATTGAAGGCAGCTGTGGAAATCACTAACTCATGGTCATTATCAAGATTGCACAGTCTAAAAAAAAAACTATAGGTCTTATGATCTGATATTGAAGAATTTTAAATTGAGTACAAGAATCCAAGTTCAAGGTATAGGAATCCAAGTTTAAAGGTACAGGAAAGGTACAAGTTTGAGAATCAGAGTAATCTGAAGCTCATACATAGAGATAAGGATAATACAAAATAAGGGAAAATACAAGGAGTTTGTCCATAATACATAGGTTTAAAATTCTAAAGAGTATTACACGGGTCCGAAGGTATATTACTATCAAAGAGTGTAGTTGCTTTAACACAAGGACCGAAAAGATCCACCCAAAGCTATAGGGTTATGTTCATGTCATCCATCCAAAGCTACAGTTGAAGATTCATCTGAAGTTACTATTCATATGTCCATTTGAAGATATCTGTGTTCATCCAAATTTTGGTGCCACCTCAGAAGGAATGAAATAAAATTTTATGTGCAAGTGATTAAAGGGTGATCGAATCAAATATTTAAAAGACTAGTTATAGTCCTAGTCTCCAGCGAAGAGCCTCTTGAAGAAAGGAACCAAGACCAAGCATAAAAAATCCATTCTTAACAATCATTGGAAAACCTTAATTCAAGCTAATATGATCATAAGGACTAGAAAAGGAAACTTGTGCCCAAGGGAAAGTCAAGCATTCACAATATTATAATAATCAATCACAATGAATCTCAAATATAGAAATCATTAAGCAAGCTTGGCATATTTGACTTAAGGAAAGAAAAAGTCCACAATGGGAAGAATAACTTGTTAAATTTATCTTGCACCAGCTTGTGGAAGAATCATTTAAGATCTCATCAAAATCAGGTAAGTATTATCTCTATTATTTATATCTCAAATATGAAACAATATGTTTTTAGTTTACTAGAATAAGAAACAAGCTGTATAGAACACCAAACCTTCATCATGAAAGGCAGAGGTATGTAATTTTGAGATTGTTCATTAAAGTGTTTGAGATTTTAGTTCTTGCAAGTTTTAACTGTGATAAGACTTGTTAATATCTAGGAATGTAGACCTTACATGGAAATTTTCTTCTTCCTAACTTATATATAGACTTTGTAGATATATAGAATTGAATGATATCTAGATTTTGATATAATGCCCCCAATGCTAGTTAAGGTTTGTATTCAAAATCCATTGAAATTCAATCTTCAAAAGGTAATGAAAACCCTAAATAATCATTACACTATTGTACTTGTATATTTTGGATATGCTTATCAATAAATACTGCAAGGATATATTGAAGGAAGCAAAAGTTAGATCCTTGGGCACAAACTGACTCATATGGTATACACCATGAAGATGCTAAGAGGGAGTCCTTAATTAAGGAAAACCTACAAGTTTTATAAAAGGAACAACTCAAGATACGTTTAATGTTCTCAATATTTATAGTTAGTCTTCTTCATATAATAAGGTACATTATTTTTGGAATTTACTATACATTACTAACTCTCTCATGTCTAGGTTTTTAAATCATAAGGATTTTTGTTTAGGTGATTAATCTTTAGATTGAATCTATCCTTATCACTCTATCTCTTGTTTTTTTCTCATTTTGGTGAAACCATAACCTTTAGGGTTCACTGTAAAACCCTTGTTGGGTGCAACCCAACTTGGCCTAGTTTTTGTTGAAGACTCTGCATTTTGTGGAGCAGAGTGCGAAGTAAAGAATGAAGCGGAGCACGAAGTGGACTGTGCAGTGGAGTAGCGAAGCACCAAGTGGACTAAAAAGTAGATATACCATGCAGAATATGGGATTTGGGGCGGGTTGAAGCCCCTCATTTTTTGTAAAATAATGTAATGTTGTAAAATATCAATTGTTTTCACACCACAATAGCTTGTATTAGGGGAGTACATGGTATGTGGACCATGGTATTTTGAGGACATATCCATCGATGTAATAGTATATATAGGGATCAATAATAAGAAGAAGAATCATCTTTATGGTCCAAATATATGTTTATGGTCGAATTATTGTGATCTATAGTTGTGGCGAAGGAAAGGCTCTATATTTGAGTGCGTAGAGGCCTGAGTCTGCACCTGAGTGCGCAGAGGACCTACAGCTTAGTGCACAGGTCAAAAATTGTTTGTTGTACAATATTCATTATTGTAAGCAACAGTTCTTGTAGAGGTAGTCCCACATTAGGATGAACCACAGTAAAACTTGTGTCTTCATGTGTATTTTCTTATTACCTGTTGTAGCATAGTAGTTTTATTACAATTGCATTTTATTACGGTGCATTAATGATTATGGATTTATCATATGTTTATGAGATTAATTGAATGTGGTGAAGTAATCTATGTATGTTAAAGATAAAAGAACATAAAAAAACCACATCGCATCATCCCTCAAGGTGGCAGAAACCTGGTCTTTCATCCTCCCACAGTCACTTCGGGTGAGACTGCGATTTGCTTGCAGTATGTTGCCAAAAGGGCCAGTGATTAAGGGTTTTGTTGGTGTGCGGTATAGATCAAACCTGGGTCAGCCCAATCCAAACCAAAAAATGGTTATGTTTCTGGGACCTGGATTTGTTTGAGGGATATGTTTATGTGGCATCCGTCGAACAAGGAAATTCAAGATTGGTTAAAATCAGAGGAGTGATAATTTGCAGATCAAGAGAACAGAAACCCTCGTCTAAAGTCTAAATCTTGGTTACAGAAATATATTTTCACAGATCAATACGAAATTTTCTTCACATCATTTCCTGTTGAACTGTACGAGTGGATATCAAGGTTGACTGAAAGAAAGACCTATTTTAAAGGTGGAGAATCTACGACGTGGACTCCTAAATTTTTACAACAACTCAAGAGAACTGACAACAGGATTTCAATGGTTGTCAATTTCTGGATTGATAGCATCTTTGGAGGATTTATTGCTGAGATCACAGTAGATCAGACCATGTCCTATAGTGAAGCAGAACGATGATTCTTTAAATCGTTTCAAGGTAAGTATTTGAAATCTTTGAACTCTAGATTAAGATGCTTCTATGTGAAAAAGGATTTTTACGGATACAGCCATATTATTAGCTTACTTATGTTTGGAAGAAGAGAAAATAAATCTGAGCAAGAGATTGGAACAACGAGAAGTGGAAAAATATATAGAATAGATACCAGAAAGAGAGTGCATGGACAAGATCTGAAGAACTTTGTAAAACCTGAGTATATTCCTCTTTTGAGTGAGTCTGAAAGTGAAATAGATGATAGCCACCCTAATAACCCTCAATTAACTTCGTAGTATTCACCTTCCAAGCCTAAGAGCTCATAGAAGCCAGAATATAGTAATAACCAAGGTGTTTTTGGCTCTCCCCCTCTCCCTCCGCCTCCCCCTTCTCCCCCTATTCCTCCTATGCCCCATCCCCCTCCCCTTACTTCTCCCCCTCCCCATCCAAGAAGAAATATCATTGATGATATTAAGTTGCATGTCTTCAAAGGAACTAGATCGAAGGATCCAGGGCATTTTTGGTTTTTATGTGAAGCTATATGGACTGTGAAGCAGATGAATGATGAAAATATAAAGAAAATGCATCTTATTATGACGTTTCGAGATAGAGCTCTGACATGGTATATGAAGTATTCTAATAATCAGATTAGAACATTTGCAGATTTTATAGCAACGCTGATAAGAGAATTTAAGAAGTTGAAGTCCAAGTCGCAATGCATCACTAAGTTAAAAGAAATTAAACATAAACCTACTAAGTCTGTTTAGGAATTTGATCAGAGATTTAAGGAATTGTTAGATCAAGTGAGATTCGAAATAGCTTCGCAACAAAATTAAGAATGGTTTATAGTTGCGTTGTTACCGCATGTCAGACTACCATTAATGCAACAAAAGGTAATAAGTCAAGGTGAAGCTCTGCAGCGTGCAATGAAGTTGGAAGCTTCGCCTATAGGAGATAATAATGCATGTATGCAATAGATTCAGAGTCAGTTGATGAGCCTAACCCTGTAGATACAAGATATCAAGAAAATCAAAGAAGTTAGAGAAAAAGTATGGTGTATAAATTGTAGATCGGAGGGCCATTCTAAAGAACAATGTCCTATCTTTAGGGTTTACATGACTAGTGGGGCATTGAATCCCTTAAATGCAGGATCCATCCTATGGTGTGAGATATACAAGACTAGCGGCCAACATCACTCAAAAGATTGTTACCTGTTATAGAAATATGTGTAGACTCATAGGAACTTGTATTGCAAATTTTGTAAATCAGTAGGACATGATGAGAACGATTGTCAAGTGTATGAACTAATGATGGAGCACATTGCTGACACTTATAGAATGCAAGCAAAAGAACATGTACATGAAGGAATTGCATAGCATAGTGGTCGAGGAGGCTACCAAGGAAGAGGTCGAGGTGTTGGAGTTGGTCGAGGACGTGGACATATTATTTGCTACAACTATGACGAAGCAGGTCATTTTGCAAGAGATTGTTAAAACCCTACTACAACATGTAAGTATTGTAAATCTTTTGACCGTGTAATTGAAGAATGTCTCGTAGTTATGGAAAAATGCAAGAAAAAATGAATCATAGCCAACACAAAATATTCAAATGATGACCGCTGAAAGAAGGAATGACGAACCACAAATTAGTATTGTTACTAGAAGTGGAGTTGCGACCGGAAGTGATAAAGCAGATGAGAAGAAAGAATCTGAAAGTACATGGGTTAGAAAAATTGTTGAGAAATCTCTTGTTTTTATATTTAGAAGGAAAAATAAGTGTTTATGGAAGCAAAGAAAAGCTTTATGGATGTTAGAGCTTCGAACTCCAGTGTGCATCCAAAGCAGAAAACTAGCTATGACATATCATTAGCTTTGACACAGAATCAAGTTTCGATGCAGAACCGAGCCTCGACACAGGATCGAGCTCTAACACAGGACTAGGAGTCAACAAATCAAGGAGGTATTTTAAAGTCTTTTCTGCAAAGTTGTATGAAATTAATAAGAGATCAAAATGTTGTAGAAGGGCTTCAGCAGTTGATAGATTCTTGTACATAAAAAAAACACCGCAAAGTGAGATGTGCACAGTGAATAATTTGCATCAACATAAGGGAACTGGAAGAGAAATGAGGCTTAGTGCACAGATAGGAGAATATGAGATGAATCGAGTTATTCTAGATCTGGAATCTGATGCTAATATTTTGACAAAGTAGACATGGGAATTAATGGGTAAGTCGAAGCTACAGTGGTCGCCTATTCAGTTAAGGATGGAAAATCAGCAAAAGATATTCCCAAAAACTCTTCTCTATAAAAAATATATTCCCCTTAGGAAGACTATCAGGTGTAATAGTTAATATTGAAGGAGTTCGCACTACTGTTGACATTAAAGTAATAGAGATCGTTGATGATAGTAACCCTTATCCTACATTTCTTGGACTTGAATGTGAATTTGATAATATGGCCATAATTAATCAGAAGAAGAGGCAGATGATATTTGAAGGGAGAAATATGAGAGTAATTGTTCCTTTGGATCCCTCAGAAGGAGTAAGATGTACAGAACCAGTCAAACAAGAGTACTGCATAACTAATATAGATAATATTTATCAAATGACAGCACAAGAATAGGATTTTTTTTAACCCTACAACAGAAGGCAAGTTTACTTTGGAGCATGATAGTTCTTGTGCGTTAGACTCAAAAGAAGAATTGGAGAATTGGCAGAACAAGCTACATGAAGTATCTACAAGGCATTGTGCAAGAATTTCCAAATCATTTCATTCCATGACATCTGAGGTATGTAATTTTCCTTCTTATGATGGCTTAGATAATGCGAATATTTTTCTTAATGAATTTAAGGAACAGGTTCCATAAATTCAAAAAAATTTACCCTTGGATATAGCCCTAAAAGCTACTCTTGCTAGATGGTGGGTTGCACACAAGAAGAATATAGAAGGCTGGAAAGAATGTCGAAGATTAATGTGGATAAGGTTTCGACAGATAGATACAGAAATATAGATAAAATATGATGGTGAAACTAACCCTAGGAAGAATATCCAACTATGCACTATAGCATGGAAGGAGATTCCATGGCAAGAATGGGTACATGGATTCATTCATACATTAGAGGCAATCCCTAAGAACTGGTACTTAGAAACATAGCTTCGACATGGTACAGTAAACTAGAAAGACATGGTTGATGGTTTCATCTTAACATTCAGCTTTGAAGATGATTGTCCATACATAGATTTTTCCCTTCAAACAGTTAAGAAGAAAATCTTTGAGAATGTAACTCCACTGACATGGCAGCAACCTGATTGGGTTGCGCAGATAGAAAATTCACTAGAATGGTATAACCTTATTGCAGAAGAAGAAGAAGAAGATCCTTGCAACATTGACACAGTAGAATCAGAATGATACTGCAAAGTAAATGGGCCTGAGTTAGAGATACCAAATATAACAAATCCACTAAAGACCAAGAAGTTGAACATAGGATCAAAGAAGGAACCAATGTTTGCATCAATAGGAGATTATTGGGATGAAGAGACAGTCAATAAAGCTACAGAGTTACTTCATGAATATCAAGAACTAATTCCCACAAAGTTTTCAAAAATGAAGGATATATTAGGAGATATAGGAGTTATGAAGATTCCCTTTAAGCCTAATGTGAAGCCATTCAAGCAAAAACCTTACAGATTGAACCCAAAGTATAAGGAGAAATTAAAGATAAAGTTGGATAAGATGATGGCAGCAAGAATTATTGAACCAGTAGAAGAATCAGAATGGGTAAGTCCTATGGTGGTGCAAGAAAATAAGAATCAAGGAGAAATCAATATTTATGTTGATTTGAGAAAGTTAAATGATGCATTTTTACATGATCCTTTCCCTACCCCTTTCATAGATGAAGTACTAGACAATGTAGGAGGTAAAGAAGCTTATTCATTTACAGATGGATTTTCAAGTTATCATCAAATTAAGATAGCACCTGAAGATCAGAATAAGACCACCTTTGCTATAGAATGGGGCTCATATCAATATACAGTAATGCCTTGTGGATTAAAGAATGCCCCTGCTATATTTTCTAGAGTGGTGGTTGTGGCTTTTAAAGAATATATCCACAAGTTTTTGGAGGTACACTTTGATGATTGGACAGTATTTGGGTTGTTAAGCAAACATATTGGAAGTTCAAGACTTATTCTTGACACATGCAAACAATATCAATTCTCCTTGAATTTAAAGAAGTGCATATTTTGTGTACATTTTGGTATATTGTTGGGACATATTGTTTTGCAAGAAAGGATTAATGGTGGACCCTGCTAAGATTGCTATCATTGTGAATTTTCTTGCACTTAAGAAAGTAAGATAGCTTCACACTACATTGGGACATATTGGGTATTATAGGAAATTCATCAAAGGGTATGCGCAAATCACTACGCCTATGGAGAATTTTTTAAAGAATGATGTAACTTTTTAGTGGGATGAATAATGTCAAAAGAGCCTCGACATATTGAAAGAAAAGATGGTATTTGCACCTATATTAGTGTTCCTTGATTGGAATAAGGAATTCCATGTCCATGTGGATGCCTCTTGTATAGCTTTGGGAGTGGTACTAGCATAGCTTGGTGAAGGAGAAATTGATCATCCTATAGCCTTTGTAAGTAGAAATTTGTCCAAGGTAGAAAATAATTACACAACTACAGAAAGAGAAGGATTGGCTATGGTATATGCTTTGCAAAAATTTAGACATTATTTGTTGGGATCACATTTTAAAATGTTTACAAATCATTCTGCACTGAAGTATTTGGTTAATAAGCCTATCTTAGGAGGAAATATTTGCAGATGGTTACTATTATTTCAAGAATATGACTTTGAGATCATTGTTAAACCAAGAAGACTGAATGCAGGACCTGACCATTTGTCAAGATTGGAAACAGGGGAAGAACCAACCAACATAGAAGATAATCTCCCTTATGTGACACTATTTGCAATCATAATTGCATATGACCATTTTGCAGATAGTATTCAATTTTTTAACACAGGAATGGCTCCTTCAAAATATAATACGCAATAGAAGAAAGAATTAGTGGTTAAGGCAGCTGACTTTTCATTGATAGTAGGATAGTTATATAAGATGGGATTAGATGAGATACTACATAGGTATGTCTCTGAACATGGAAGACAGATGATTCTAACAGAGGCTCATGAAGGCGCAGTTGGTAGACATTATGCAAGGAAAGCTATTACACAGAATATTTTGAGAGAAGGATTGTGGTGGCCTACACTACACAAATATGCAAAGAAGTATTGCAAAGCATGTGATGTATGTCAAATAACAGGGAAACCTTCAAGAAGAGATGAGATGCCACTGGTACCACAAGTTACATTACAGGATTTTGATAAATGGGCTATTGATTTTGTTGGACCTATCAACCCACCTAGAAATAGGACTGATGTGAGGTACATAATTACTACAACTGGTTATTTGACAAGGTGGGCCGAAGCACAACCAATAAAGGATTGCAACGTAGAGACTACTGTGAAGTTTATTTTTGAATACATATTGTCGAGATTTGGATGTCCAAAGATTTTGATGAGTGACCAAGGTTCCCACTTCCTGAATAAAACCATTGAAGCATTGACTGAGGAATTCCAAGTTTATCATCAGAAGAGTACTCCTTATCACCCTCAGGCCAATGGAACAGTAGAAGCATTTAATAATATTTTGGAGAATGCACTGACTAAGGTATGCAATGTGAACAAAGATGACTGGGACCTTAGAATTCTAGTAGTATTATGGGCTTACAGGACCACATGTAAGAAGTTGACAAGTCAGACACCCTTCAGATTAGTTTATGGGCAAGAAGTTGTGATGCCCATGGAATACATTGTGCCTAGCTTGAGGATTGCAGCTTTTACAAATATGGCAGACCCTAACATAATGGAGGAAAGAATGTCGCAGTTGATTGCTTTAGAGGAAGACAGATTTATAGCAGGATTCCATCAGCAAATACAAAAAGCAAGAGAAAAGGCTTGGCATGATATATGTATTAAGAAGAAGAAGTTCCAAGTAGGATACCTTGTTCTCCTCTATGATAGTAATTTTTTAAAATTTCCAGGAAAATTCAAGATGCATTGGTTAGGCCCATATATTATTAAGCATATTATTGATGGAGGCACAGTTCAATTAGCGAAGTTAAATGGAGAGTTGATTCAACGAAGAGTAAATGGAAATAGGTTGAATTTGTACAGGGACAACCCTCTCCCTACAACCTCACTCTAAAGAAGAAATGGGAAAAGTCTTAATGCCACCTAGAGTTGAAAATGGGCAGGGGAATATAAACTATGATGCAAAAAGAACTTCAGCGTAGGAAGTTACTTCGCTATAGTATAGATTATGTTGAAGTACATAGGAGCTACGACGTAAGACGGATGTTCACTACACTATGGGATGCATCTAAGTTCACCGGAAATGAGAAATATGAAAGTTAAAAGGGGAAAATACGTGGAAAGTTGCATTTATGAGGACAGATTGGAAAGATCTAAGGATAGATATGAAATTAATGAACACAATCTGAATGCACTCTAGACAAAATATGATCTAATGATGGGGTTTGAATTTTAAACTTGTTATAAAATCAGCCTCCGGCCCAAATCAAACACTTTGTTGAATTGAGAATTCAATTACTGATAGTGCGAATAAATTGCAGAGAATTTCCGCATGAACGCCCTGTCAATTGAATCATTTGTGTGTATATTCAACGAGAGAGTCTTAGAAGGAGAGGAGTCATGGAAGAAGCCACTACAACAACCACTGGTACACCTGCAGCATCAACTGAGATGCCCGCAGGGGCATCAACTGCAACAGCATCAACACAAAAATAACAGAGATTACCAAGAAAAAAATTGACCAAGGAAGAGAGAACTAAGAAGAAACATGATAAGAAAGATGTAAAACCTCAACAACAACCCGAGCAAGTCAGAGATAGTGAGGAAGAATTTGGGCATGCAGAACAGATGGAAACAGAGGGTGTAGCATTTTCACCTCTACCACCATACATTTCGTCGAGGAAACCAAATGAAAAACTAGTCAAAGACTCAAAGGATGCAAAGTTTGGTACCTTCACACCCCTACTGCCAAAAAAAGTACTATTTACTAGAGAATTACTTGGAAAAATACTGTAGTTGAAGTTTGCATATTATGACTTTAACAACAGCAAGAAGTACCCTCAATTCACATCAAACCGATATTTGAAACAGGTGCAATTCCCAGACATCGGAGTAATAAGGCTAGAACCACAGTAGTGGGAAAATGGGTTGGCGCAGTCAGGACTACTAAATATGTTAAATGTATCGCACTTCAGTAGAAGTCTGGGGAACATAGCGTGTGTGCATCAGTTGCTCGTGTTGGTACATGATGGATGCTTTTGGATGGGAAATAAGATCCCTATAGAGCCAATGTTGATCTGAAGGATCACGAGACTATTGTACCAAGGGCGGAACCCCGCAGAGGAGTTCGTTGGAAAAGATCAAGAACGTGGCATAGCGGACAGTATGAAGAAGAAGTTTGGGCTAGAAAAAGGAAAGCGATGCTACGACATAAATTCAATCAGTGACCTATTAGTTCGCATCATAATGCACATATTGGCTGGAAAGATCATGAGAAAGTATCAAAAGAATGAATTTCCTGCGTCGGTGGTTTCCTTAGCCACGCAATGTGCCAACGGGGTTCAGTACAACTGGGTTGAATCCCTGTGCAAGGAATTTATGGATGATTGTCCCAAAGTCCAAAAGAAAGGTACCACATTCCATTATGCGTTGTTACTTTCTATTATTGCAATGTTAGCATGGAGAGAAACGGAGGACTCACAGTTCCCCTCGGTAGCATCAGATGTCTGTGAAGTCGCACATTATGCCTCACTATGCTTTACCACCCAACCATCGTGAGCAATGGATAACAGGATGTTCTTCATATTGTATCATATGGAGTTGCATATGGTAGTGAACCAACATATATGAGCAATATAGCGATGTTGTAAAGTTTAAGGCATACTTTCATAGAGTGTACATACAGGCAGGCAAGGAGGAATGGCATGCCCTACCATACTTAGTCACAAAAGATGATATGTTAGCACTAATACATAAATGGCCCGCAGAATGGATGACTGTGCTGGAGGCAGAATCAGGAGGACACCTCACAGCACAACGAAGAAAGTGGAAAAGGCAAGGACAAGGATCAGGATGGCCATGAATCAGAGGAAGAAGAGCTACATGACGAGGGTCACCAGGATCCTCTAGAAGATAAAAACATAGAATCAGAAAAGACAGAGACAGATCCCGCTGTCACAGAAAAAAGCAAGGTAGAGGGTGAAGCTACCTCAAAGAAAAAGAAAAAGCATAAGGCAGATAAAATGAAGAATACCATGGTCCTTACTGATGGGGACTTGGAGAAGATCGGAGATAGGATTTAGGAGGTGATAATTGAATCCTAGAACATAGTAGAAGATTGCTACGGCACGCTTCTGACCATTGTCACAGAGCATATCGCAGAATTGAATATACTGGCGCAGACAGTCAAACAACCAACACAGATAGAGAAAAGGGTTGGAGTATAAACGCAAATAGAGCCTACGCTTACAATAAGGTTAGCATAGATACCTGCAGGAGCCCTATAGTTTGACTCCGCAAAACTGCAGCAATAGGCTAAGGAATGGAAGCATGTCAATATGAACATCGCAATGGTACCATTTCCAAGACTACACAAGCTGCACATGGAGGTAATTGAAAAGTTGAAGTTGCGCACACAGCATATCTCACAGCTAAATATTCAAGTAGAAAAAGAGTGAGTTGTTCTTTGGCAAAAACTCGATCAGGTGATCCAAGAAAAGGATCAAATAGCACGGGAGCACCAACATTTACAAATTTGGACTTCACTGCAAGAAGATCCAAATGTACAGAAATTGCAGGAAGAAATGTAGCAGAAGCAGCAGTAGTTAGAGGATATTTGAGCATCTGTGAAGACCTTACCAATCTTACAGAAGCTCGCGAAGATCAATGATTCAAAGTCCCTCCAAAAGAAAATTGAGGATTTGAAGAAAGAAGAACAAATTTTGACAGAGAGGACTCAGCCTTAACAGGATGAGGCCCTCCAACTATCGCACGCAGTGGATGAGAAGCTTCAAGAGCTTCGACAGAGAGATATAATGTTGGTACATAAGGTTACAGAACATGTGACAAAGGCACTGTTGGAAGAATTGGGCAGCAAGGAAAAACATGTAATAGAGACTCGGTAGCAGTTTAACCAGGCCTACAACAACATCGCAGCAAAAATCAAAGGCAAAGTAGTTGAGTGACTCAAGATGAGTTACAAGTGAGTATTGGGGGCCTGTTGGACACAACCCAACATGGCCTAGTTTATGGTGAAGACTCTGCATTTTTTTGGAGCGGAGTGCAAAGTAAATAATGTAGCAAAGCACAAAGTGGACCGCGCAGTGAAGCAGTGAAGCGCAAAGTGGACCGCGCAGTAGATATGCAATGCAATGTATGGGCTTTGGGGGTTGAAGCCCCTCCTTTTTATCAAAGAATGTAATGTTGTAAAATAGAAATGGTTTTCAGACCATAGTATCTTGTATTAGGGGAGTCCAAGGTATGTGGACCATGGTATTTTGATGATATATCCCTCGATATAATAGTATATATAGGCATCAATAATAAGAATAAGAATCATATTTATGGTCCAAATCTATGTTTATGGTTGAATTATTGTGATCTGTAGTCGTGGCGAAGGAAAGGCTCTACAACTGAGTGTGCAAAGGCCTGAGTCTGCAACTGAGTGCACAGACGACCTGCAGCTTAGTGCACAGGTCAAGAACTGTTTGTTGTACAAGATTCATTATTATAAGAAACAATTCTTGTGGACATAGTCCCACATTGGGATGAACCACGGTAAAACTTGTGTCTTCATGTGTATTTGCTTATTATTTGTTGTAGTGTAGCAATTTTATTACAGTTTCATTTTATTATAGTGCAGTAATTATTATGGTTTTATATGATATGTTTATGGGATTAAATTAATGTGACAAAGTAGTATATGTATGTTAAAGATAAAATAACATAAAAATACCACATTGCATCATCCCTCAAGGTAGCAGAAACCTTGTTCTACATCTTCCCATAGTCACTTCGGGTGAGAATGTGATCTACTTGTAGGTCATTTCCAAAAAGGCCAGTATAGATCAAACCTGAGTCAGCCCAATCTAAAACAACAACCCTAGCCTTTCATTACTTAGGGTATGTTAATGTTGAAACCCTAGTCTTCTTAGGGTTTGTTGATAAAGTTTAGATCTCATATTGAAATCCTACTCTTTTGATGTTTAGGGTTTTGGTAATGTTATGGTAAAACCCTAGCCCATTTAGGGTTTGATGAATTAGAGTTTAGGGTTTATGAACAAAACCCTTGTAATAGTTAAAGTAATTTCCTAGGAATGAAACTCTAGGTGTTTGTGCTACCATATGATTTATTGTCCTGATTATATTTGTTGTATATCTAATTTTGGAATTTGATCTAGGGTTTTGCAACAAAACCCTAGTAAATATTGATATTTTTGGGCATGATAATTAAATCCTAGAAGTATAATGTTTTCAGTATAATTAGAATGCTAACTTGATTATTGATATGATTTAGTTTTGATGATGAACTCTAGGGTTTGTGACGAAACCCTAGTAAATGTTGTTGCAAGAAGTCTAATGGAGGTAACTCTTCACTAATTATAAAACTAACTAGGTTTAGGTCTTGAATATCTAAAATCTGATGTATTATGCTCCTATTATAATTACATGCTAACCCTATATTGATAAAGTTGACTTCATGCTCTTGTACATATATATTTGTGTTTGGTTGTACTTGTTGAAGGTTTACAGGTACATAGTCTTCAAGATGATGAAGATGCTTACCTCATATTTGATGATAAATTGATGCTGATGTTGAGCATGATCGAAAGAGGGAGATGTGAGAACCTCGATGACATTAATGTTCAATAGTTGACCTTGTTTCCGTGTGAAAGAATGGTGAATTTTTGGAAGGTCTAAATTCTCTAATGAATTGTTGATGCATAAAGGAAGAGCCTGTCTGACTCGAAGAATAAGATAGTTGATGGACTTGTACCCTTGTTACTTAGATAAAGGAAGTGTATATCTCCCTAGTTGAGAGGGTGCTTAAAGAGAAGTGAATGACTTGATGAAAAGGCCATGAGGGTGTTTTAAATCGGAGAATAGTTGAAGCAATACTGATGGTTATTCGTGATTGATAAGGTTGTGAACAAAACTTTGATGTTTTTGGAAGAAGTGTTGAGGCCAAGTTTGGTGTTGCTGGAAAATTTGAAGAAGTAATGCTTCTAAGTAGCATCATTATATTTGAGAAAACCCAAAGGTTTGAGCGCAACATATATATATTGAAAATTTATTACTAATTGGGGTAGTGATTGTGAAGGATCTCTCCATAAAGAAGGTTGAATATTTTTGGAAGCATGCTTGGACTGGTGGATATGTGATTTAGTTTATAGGGAGAGATGAAGCTTCTTGGGGTGACAAGATGCTTGGGAGGACATCTGGGCGGCATGTGATGATGTCTAGATCTCGAAGTAGGGAGGGTGGTGTTTGTCCTGGAGCTCTGACCTTGGATACACACCTAGATCCCTAGGTTGGTGTTAGAGCTAAATCTTGATGCTACCTAGAGTAGCTGAAGCTTGGAACACACCTTAGTCCCACCCGATTAGATACCTTAGTCAAGTATCTAATCTGTAGCATTGTGTGTGTTGTGACTCTTCATACAACATCTCACTTTGGGATCTTCCTTATACCTATGTATATATGTAATTGTGAATACCTATGTAGTTAAGAGGGAGTGTTAAAGAATATAACTAGTGTCGGTCTTCATAATCATATTTCATGAAAAGAAAGAAAAAGAAATTTTTATTATAAAAGAAAATTATTTTGAATTGTAGGTTTCATGCCATTTTATTATTTTCTAGGTAAAAGCCTCGATTGAAGGCTTTTAGGTTTTTTCAAGAGTCAGAACAGTCGTTGTCACAATTATTAGACCCTTATTGGGATTTTGTATCATGTAAAAAAAATTGTTTTTTAGTCAAAAATGTCATTTTTCACCTCCACACCGAGTCAACCTTGACCTGATGAAGTCGGCCTAGATTAGGTCTATTCAACCCAACAAAAGTAGTATAAATAGAAGTGAAACTCGACCTATTTGGAATTATCTCACTCACAAGTTTGATATGAAACTTTAGGGCAACAAAAGAAGAGTGAAGAGCAAGGATAAGGAAGAAAGAATTTTTTGGGCATACCTCTCCCACACATGCGAAATTTCATAAGTGTAGGCAAGTTGAAATTCAGAAGTGCGAGCCGGCCGAAATTTCAAAAGTGCAGGCAAGTCCGAAATTTTGAAGTTGTGGACCCAAATTCTCGATTGAATTTGTATTTGTGAAGCTGACACTTGGACACTTTGGCAGAGATAATGTACTTGGAGGAAGGTTTGACTTGGTGACTGGAGGAGGTCTTTGTCTAGGTCAAAAGGGTCTTGGATTGTCTCATCTTGATTTGAATCTACTAGTGGAAGAATTGGACTGGCTTTTGTAGGAATTTACAGGGTAAGTTCCTCAGACAAAACACCAAAGGACACCGCTCACAAACAGATCACAGATCAATACACCAGTACTTTTGACGTGGTTAAAACCCTCAAAGAGGGAAACAGTCCACGGCCTGAGCCAACGCGGCTACTTCAGAAAATTTATTAATAAAAGAATGAAAATTTACATAAGCTTCTCTCATGGACGGTTAACCTACAAATGACCCTCCATGCTCTTTAAATAGAGATCACGGACCAATCGGGTGTTAAGCCACGGATCAAGTGTCGGTAATACCGAGGAGAGAATGAACCGTCGGATCACTACATATCGTGACCGTTGGATTGTAAGTTACAAAATGTACATAGTAAAGAAACACACTTTACCTAACTCTATATTAGACCAA
Source organism: Pinus tabuliformis (assembly GCA_031772625.1). NCBI lineage: Eukaryota > Viridiplantae > Streptophyta > Pinopsida > Pinales > Pinaceae > Pinus > Pinus tabuliformis. The sequence goes on along the minus strand of CM062812.1, from coordinate 931,091,352 downwards.
GTTATACTTAACTATTTCCTATGTGTCGGAATATCCTAGCATCCCCCCTTAAGAACAACTTGGGATAGGATTGAAGGATTTACAAATATGACACAATAGGAGAAGGAAGGAGGCACTAGAGCCTATCCCCCCTTAGTGACAACTTCCTGAACTCCAACCATAAATCGAAGTTTAGTGAACTTCGCCTCTATGAGAGCCTTTGTAAAGATGTTTGCAACTTGATCATCTGTTGAACAATATTGCACTTCAAGAACATGGTCGTGAATGAGCTTTCTGATGAAGTGCATGTGCAGTTCAATGTGTTTGCTGCGCTGATGTTGGACTGGATCTTTGCATAGTTGAATGGCACTTTGATTATCACACCAAAGTGTAGTCGAATGTTGCTACTGAAAGCCAAACTCTGAGAGGATCTGACGAAGCCACAAGGCTTCCTTACTAGCTTCTATGGCACCACGATACTCTGCTTCTGCTGAAGAAAGAGAAATGGCACCCTGTTTCTTGCAAGCCCATGTAACAGGTCCTGAACCAAGAGTGAACACATAACCTGCAGTAGACTTCCGATCATCAGGGTCACCAGCCCAATCGGAATCAATGAAACCAACCAATAGAGGAGATGCTTCGGCACTGTAATGAATCCCAAACTGAATTGTACCTCGAACATAACGAAGTATTATTTTAGCTGCTTTCCAATGACTTTCACGTGGGTTTTGCATAAACCGAGCAACAAGGCCAACAGCAAAGGAAAGGTCAGGACGAGTATGGGTTAGATACAAAATTTTTCCTACAAGTTGATGGTATAAGGTAGCATCAACTTCAGGAGAAGTACAAGTGACTGAAAGTTTTACTCCAGACTGAAAGGGAGAAGGGTTTGGATTACAGTCTTCCATGTGAAAATGGCGTAGAATATCACAAGCATACTTGGACTGGGAAAGGGAAATACCTTCCTTGGATTGCAAGACTTGAAGACCAAGAAAATAATGTAAGTGTCCTAAGTCTGTCATTTCAAACTTCATTTTAAGGCTAGACTTCACATGGTTTATAAGGTTGGGATCACTACCAGTCAGGATAAGATCATCAACATAAAGAACAAGAATGATAAGAGACTTGCCCACTTTCTTGGTGTAGACAGTATTGTCAGAATGACACCTAGAAAAGCCATTTTCTAAAAGAAAGTTATCCATTTTGGCATACCAAGCTCGAGGAGCTTGCTTGAGACCATAAAGGGATTTCTTAAACCGACATACAAGGCTGGAGTCTGTTTGTATAAAGCCAATAGGTTGTTCCATATAGATTTCTTCATGCAAGTCCACATGCAAGAAGGCAGATTTAACATCCATCTGATGGACTTCCCATTTGAAAGAGGCAGCAAGGCAAAGAACAAGGCGGATAGAGTTCATTTTGGTAACAGGGGAGAAGGTTTCAGTATAGTCAATGCCTTCAACTTTTGAAAAACCCTTAGCAACAAGACGAGCTTTATGTTTATCAGCTTTTCCATCTGGTCCATACTTGGTTCTGTAAACCCATTTGCATCTAACAAGTTTTCGTCCCTTTGGTAGAGGAACAAGATCCCATGTATCATTTGCCAATAATGAATGATATTCTTCATTCATAGCTACTTCCCAATCTGGATGGCCTGAAGCTTCTGCAAAGGTGTCAGGATCATAATTCACTGAAGCTTGAGCCAGTAAAGAAGAGGCTCTATCAAACTGAGAATGTGTATGTCGCTGATCTGTAGGATCACCGGCAAGATCACCCGCTGCATCCCGAGTAGCGCAGACCCATTTTGGAAGCTGAGGAGCTTAAGGAGGATCCTAAGAAGGTGGGGGAGGATTTTCATCCTTGCTTTCATCATCTGAAGAAGAAATATTTTCAAAAGTAGAAGAGATAGGGAGAGGTGGCACATCCGCCGAACTAGGCTCGTAGGCTGATATATTTTCAGCAAACTTTACATCTCTTCTAATGATAACATTTTTGGACTTAAGTGGAATAAGTCTATATCCTTTGACATATTCAGAATATCCAACAAAAATAAATTTTTCACTCTTAGGTTCTAAAGCTTTATGTTTCTCATCTGGAATATGGGCCCATGCTTCACTTCCAAAAACACGAAAGTGACTTACATCTGGTTTAATTGAGCTCCATGCTTCTTCTGGAGTGATATTCTTTAAAACCTTAGTAGGAGTGCGATTTATTATGTACTTTGCACAGTTAATTTCTTCTGCCCAATAATTAAGACTAAGTCCTTTAGATTGAAGCATACAATTAGCCATTTCCTTTAAGGTACGATTCTTCCTTTCAGCTACACCATTTTGTTGTGGAGTATATGGAACAGTATGTTGCATTTGAATTCCATTCTCAGTGCAAAAGTTGATGAATTTGTTGTTAACATATTCTCCGCCATTATCAGATCTTAGCTTAAGAATTTGATGTCCAGATTGTTTTTCAACAAAGGCCTTAAAGGCCAAGAACATGTTAAATGCTTCACTCTTGAGTTTTAAGAAGTCTACCCAAGTGCGTTTGGAGAAATCATCAATGAAAATTAAGAAATACTTGTAGCCAGAGAATGAAACAACTGGAAGTGGACCACATAAATCACTATGCACGAGCTATAAAGGGGTTGAGGCGTGCCAAGAGGCACGTTTTTCAAAACTGTCCCGATGATGTTTTCCGAGTACACATCCGGAACAAACACCATCTCTGCAAGATACCATTGGAAGACCTGTCACCATATTTTATTTACATAGATTCTGAAGAGAGCGATAGTTTAAGTGACCAAATCACTCATGCCAAAGTTTACTCAATTCATCATTATGAGCAACAAATACTGAGGGAAGATTTGATGACCCAAAGTTGTGAAACTTATACAACCTTGTAAAATCATCAGCAATGCCAGTAGCTAAAATCTGTCTAGGATCTCTTAGGTCCTTAATTACAACATCGTGAGGTGAAAATTCAACGATTTTACCTTCACCTGAATGAGTCATCTGATATACAGATAGAAGGTTGCAGGATAAGGTTGGAACACATAATACATCATTAAACTGACCATTGTCTATATGAACAGTTCCAGTCCCTACAACACTAAGAGATCTATCATCACCAACATATATATTTTTGGTGTTACAATCATTTAAAGAAGAAAACATGGCTTTTTTTTGGCCATGTGATAAGAAGCTTCAGAATCAATGAGCCACTCATGAGAATGAGAAGAAGAAGATACATTTAGTGCATAGCCAAACCGAGATGCTTGACAACCACATGCAGAAAGTGCCATTCCTGAAGATGAAGTTGAAGTTGAAGAGTGCTCCAAATGGATGTTATGCTTCTTCATTGCTGCTTCCAAGGCTTCCACCTTCTTAAAGCATTTGGATTCTAAGTGGCCATCTCGATTACAAAAGTTGCAATGTCTATCAGTCTTCTTCCCTTTGTTTTTATTTGTCTTATCATTTTGTTGAAATGATTTTTCATTTTGAGGCTGAAATTGCTTAGGACCCTTGTTTGGTTTAGGACCATTCCTTTTAGGATACAAATTTTTAGGATTCTTTGGATTTGGTTGTTGTTGGGCGGCTAACGCTTTCTTAGAAGAGTTTCCAAGATTAAGAAGACCAAGGTGTAAGAGTTTTTCTTGTTCTCTTATTAAAGAATCACAAAAAGAATCAAAGGAAGGGGACTTGTAGTCTTGTCCTTGAGAAATGAAGGCTTCTCTTGTAGAATGGAAGGTGGAAACAAACACAGAGTAGGCTGGTCCCAACTTAGTAAGAATGGAATAGATAAGGTTACTATATTCTTTCTTAACCTTAACACCTTCCAAGAGAAGTCTAAGGGTCTTGAACTTGGACAAAAAATCTTCAATGCAAGAAAAATTATTGGAGTCCAATGTAAGCAACTCATTTTCAAGTTGATGGGCTCTAAGTTCATTTTTTATTCCAAAAACTTTAGTAATCTGTTTCAATGCTTCATCAGGAGTATCAAGTTCTGCAATATGGAATCTAAGATCTGGAGAAATAGACATCCCTATCAACCCACGTGCTTGATCTTGCCTATTTTCCCATTTAGCTGCCTTATCTTCATCTTTCGGTTTGGTTTCTTGGCCTGAGGCTATTCTGTAGAGACCTTTACTTCTAAGTAAATCCATAATGTAGGACCACCATTGGAAGTAGTTGGTGCTGTCAAGAATAACTTGGCATGGACTTTCCATTTTAACAGAAACTGAAGCTATAGATGTTGATACTAAGTGTTCCAATGGAAAGATCTCGAAAAATTAGGCTGATTCAAAAAAAAAACAGTTCTGAAAACGGCTTCCGGATGAAGAAGTTATGGCTTTTTGAAAAAAATTTGATGAAGATGCCGACGAAGTGCGGGAATGTGCGGAAATGAAAAATCCGCCCCCACAAAAAGGAGACTTGAACTCAAGACCTCTACTCTCATAAATTAGCTTTGGACCAAGTGATCTATACAAAAAGTTTGAGAGAGAGAGAGAGGTTGAAGCTTTGGATTGCGTGCTTGCTTTGAGAAAGCTCTTTTTTCCTACAAAACAAAAAACACAAAACCAAACACGGACATACAAGAAAAAATGAACCTTACGGCTCGAAGTTAGCTTTAGCCGGAAACTAAATATTTTCCTCAATGTCTCTGATTTTCCGAGATCACACTAAGGCGCAGCGGAAAAGAGCATACGCATGAGAAAAATCCTTCCTTTCTGTTTCTGATTTGCCCAGATCGCACAGAGTCGCGGGGCAAAGAGCATACCCAAAAATGGAAGGTTCAGATCCGGTAATAAAAAAAGCTAAATAAACCGAAACCGAAATAAACAGAGAGAAAATAACTATAAACTGCAAATAAACACTGTATACCTCCAGATCTTAAAAATGACGCAGCTAGGGCTACCGGAAACCTTTTCGCGTGAAACAAAAGGGTTTCCTCACTGGAACAGATGCTCCCAACACAACAGAGTAGTCCTCTCAGCCCGAAAGCAGCCAGAAATAGTAGATCTAGGAAACGGTAGTCGGATGCAGTTCTACCGGCTTTAGATTTGGATCACCAATGGACGTGGCCCTCAAATAGCTCTGATACCATGTAGGAATTTACAGGGTAAGTTCCTCAGACAGAACACCAAAGGACACCGCTCACAAACAGATCACAGATCAATACACCAGTACTTTTGACGTGGTTAAAACCCTCAAAGAGGAAAACAGTCCACAACCTAAGCCAACGCGGCCACTTCAGGCAATTTATTAATAAAAGAATGAAAATTTACATAAGCTTCTCTCATGGACGGTTAACCTACAAATGACCCTCCATTCTCTTTAAATAGAGATCACGGACCAATCGGGTGTTAAGCCATGGATCAAGTGTCGGTAATATCGAGGAGAGAATGAACTGTCGGATCACTACATATCGTGACCGTCGGATTGTAAGTTACAAAATGTACATAGTAAAGAAACACACTTTACCTAACTCTATACTAGACCAAGTTATACTTAACTATTTCCTATGTGTCGGAATATCCTAACAGCTTTTCCCCTGGATAGGGGTTTTTCCATGCTTGAGTGCCTATATCTTTTGTTCCTTGTTCTTGTGACCTTCATACATTTTAATTTTGTAACTGTTTGATGAAAGGTAACATAATAAAGAAGTAAAAGAAGCCAACATAAATCACAAGTAATTATTAAGAAAAGAGGAATCAAATGCTAATTCCTACATGCATTAATTTCTCAACATGGTATCAAAGATAAGGTTTACATTGAATGAAGATGGAAAAATCACTAACTCATGGTCATTATCAAGATTTCACAGTCATCCAAAAAAAACTACATGTCCTATGATCTAAGATTGAATAATTCCAAATTGAGTACAGGAATCCAAGTTCAAGTTATAGGAATGCAAGTTGAAGTTACAGGAATCCAATTTCAAAGGTAAAAGAAAGGTACAAGTCTGAGAATCGCAGTAATCTGAAGCTCATACATAGAGATAAAGATAAGAAAAAACAAGGAAAAATACAATAATTCTACCCATAATACAAAGGTCTAAAATTCTTAAGAGTATTACATAGATCAGAAGGTATATTACTGTCACAGAGTGTAGTTGCTTTAATATAAGGACTGAAAAGAGCCACCCAAAGCTACAGTTTTTTATTCATGTCATCAATCTAAAGCTATAGTTGAAGATCCATCCAAATTTATTGTTCATATATCCATCTGAAGAGATCTGTGTTCATCCGAATTTTGGTGTCACCTCAGAAGGAACGAATTACAAGTTTATGTGCAAGTGATTAAAGGGTGACCGAATCCAATATTTAAAAGACTAGTTACAGTCCTAATCTCCAATGAAGAGTCTCTTGAAGAAAGGAACCCAAACCAAGCAACATAAATGCATTCTTAACCATCATTGTAAAACCTTACTTCAAGCTACTATCATCACAAGGACTAGAAAGGAAACTTGTGCAGAAGGGAAAGTCGAGCATTCACAATATTATAATAATCAATCAAAATGAATCTCAAATATAGAACTTGTTGAGCAAGCTTTGTATCTTTGTTTGAAGGAAAGAATAAGTCCACAACATGAAGAAGAACTTGTTCAATTTAACTTGCACCAACTTGCGGAAGAATAATTGAAGATCTCATCAAAATTGGGTAAGTATTACCTCTATTCTTTATATCTCAAATATCTAACAATATGTTTTCAGTTTACTAGAATAAGAAACAAACTCTATGGAACACCAATCCTTCATCATGAAAGACATAGGTATGTAATTTTGAGATTGTTCATTAAAGTGTTTGAGAGTTTAGTTCTTGCAAGTTTTCATTGTGATAAGAATTGTTAATATCTAGGAATGTGGACCTTAGATGGAAATTTTCTTCTTCCTAACTTTAGTTTGTAGATATATAGAATTGAATGATATCTAGATTTTGATGTAATGCCCCTAGAGCTAGTTAAGGTTTGTATTCAAAATCCCTTGAAATTCAATCTCCAAAAGGTAATGAAAACCCTAGATAATCATTACACTATTGTACTCATATATTTTGGATATGCTTGTCAATAAATACTGCAGGGATATATTGAAGGAAGAAAAAGGTTGATCCTTGGGCACAAACTAACTCATATGGTGATAGACCATGAAGATGCTAAGAGGTGTTGAAGAATGTAACTAGGTTTGGTTTTCATAATTGTATAATGTAATTTATTTGTCAAAAGAAATTTTATAATGACTTATTAAAGCATGGGTTACATGCTTGGGTGATCATGTTTATAGGTCAAAGCCTCCATTGTAGGCTTCTAGGTTTTATACTGAGTCGATGGAGTCATTCTAAATTTTATTGGACCCTTCTTGGGATTTTGTATCATGTAAAAAGAATTATTTTTCAGTCAACTAGGTCATTTGACTCCTCCACACCAAGTCGGCCCTATAATGATGAAGTGAGCCTACATGAAGGTTATTTTACCCCCATAAGAGGTTATATACAGACAAGTAGTTCGATCCATTTGCTCACTCACTCAGAAAGTTCGATACACAAGAAAGAGAGGCAGAAAAAGGTGCAAAATTCCAAGAGAAGGAAGAAGATTGACGAAGAATACAGAGTGGAAGTTTTGGGACAACTTTCTCTCAAATGTGTGAATTTTTTGGGTTATTGTTGGGGTCGGTCGAAGTTCTGCTGCTGGGGAGGTTGAAATTTTGTTACTCCCAAGTCCCAAGTCAAAGTTGCTATTGGGATAACATCACTTGAAGAAGAAGGAAGGATTGACTTGGTCATTGGGGGAAGTTTGTATCTAGGTCAAAGGAGTGTTGGACTATCTCATCTTGTCTTTGAATCTATTGAAGGAAGGGTTCTAACTGGGTTTTCCCATTATAGGGGTTTTTCCTTGGTTGTCCACATACATCTTGTGCCTCTTGTTCTTGTGATATTCATATACACATATATTGGTAATTGATTGATGAAACATAATATAATAAGTAAGTAAAAGAAGCCAACATAATTCACAAGTAATTATCAAAGAAAAGGAATCAAACCCTAATTACTACTAACATTGATTTCTCAACATGGTATCAGAGCTAAGCGCGAAGAAGGTTGGAGATCACTTTATTAGCTTAATAAGAAAGGATACTCCCTCTATGGAAAGTTACTTGAATATGGGACTCAATATCATAAGAATTACAGGAAGTTGGATTGGAAGGATCTTCTACAACCTATCTAAGAAGGTCAAAAGAGAAGGATTCTTCGTTGCACTTACAGGTACTCTTGATGATGACAATGCATGGATCATTAACAGTGGAGCATCAAGAAATATGACAGGAGAAAGCAGACAACTTCATACTCTATCAAATGAACAATCATCTCATGCAGTAGAGCTAGGAGGCAATAATAGTTACGCAGTCAAGGGCATTAGATCTACATCTTTAAAGATGGAAAATGGAGCAAAGCTACACCTCAACAATATACTCTATGTTCCAGGTTTGAAAAAGAATTTACTTTCAATTTCTTGTTTAGAAGATAAAGGAGATAGGGTTTCTTTTGTAGATGGTAAAGTCTTGGTTTGGGGAAAGGAATCAAGCATTGAAAAGGAGAAAGTAACAATCCCTACAGATCCCATAGAACATAGTATGACGGTTAGTTGTCTTATAGGTCCTTCAAGTGAAAGGATGAAGGGCCTTTGCCTCACTATCCCTCACGTAAGAATCAAGTGAATGTTATACCAATCAAAATATAAGTGAAATTCCCAATAAATTATATGCTTTGCCGATAAGATAGAACCAAATGACTTGTTCGTGACATTGCTCTTTAGATCTGTCCATGATCTAGAGATTTCCATTCCCTTATGAAAGGAGATGAAAGGCGACACGTTATCCATACCTTTGGTGTTGGTATGATTGGTAACCTGCCAGCTACTATGGGATCGATAGGACGCGACCATGTTCTCCCCACCCATTCTTTCCTTTTACTTGTTTCCTTTTCATTCTAAGGAAGGAGGCTTCATCCAATAGCAAGAATGAAACCGGGATCAAGTCATAGACAGGTTTACCTTGACCTGCCGAAGTCATCAGGATTACCTCCCTTTTTTCCAGTAGTGCCTAATCACAATGTTGTGCGGCAGGCTCCTGGTATCCGCGAAGTCTTCCCTCGCCTTACTTTCGCGCTCATCATTGGCTCCTATTGCCTCAAGTAATTGGAGTTGAGACATTTGAGGGGGTTTCTCAGGGCATGTGAGTAGTCAAGTCATTAGATATCTTGTTTTGACCAACTACTAGTTGCTCTGAGAGTGGGAATTCCTTTATTGGTTATATATGTGATTATGGTATGTTCTTTCCCGATTCAATCATCACAGATGAAGAGATATCGATTCATTTCGACTAATTCTGATAGATATTTTCACGGATATTCGTATGAGATATTGGGTCATTCATTATATATGTAATTACACTTTTCCTTAAAATCTATTAGGTAAGTAGATCTTAAGTCCGAGAGGGAGGTGAGTATGAATTAGGAAGAGAAGGTGGTTTCAAAGTCTGAGAAGAAGGTGGGTATGAACTGCGAGAGATAAGTGTGTATTTAGTAGTTTGAAAGGAGATATAGCACTTTCCCACCCCTCCTAAAAAGAATCTATCTAATATTCGGATAAGCCTACATATATTTCATATTCGAACGATCTTGCACAACCCTGTATTATTGGGTGCATGGATATTTCTGATTCCATAGGGTTCGGGTGTTCGTCTCCCTAGGGTTCAAGTGTCCAGTTCTTCCATAGGGTCCGTTTCCATAGGGTGTGATTGTCCAGTTGCAGAATCTCTTCATTTCCTGTTGTTAGATCCCACATCTCCTACCTTAGTAATACAGATAGAAGCAAGCAAAGAAAACAGACTTTGAGTTATGAATAGATAGAAGGGTTACAGGAAGGGAACAAGGTTGGCTGGCCATGTATTCCCCTTCAGGATTTTAGTTTGCCTATGGCTTTATTCTATTCAATTTCCGGCCATGATTCCCCAGAAGCACTATATAAATAGGGGGATTGCAAATATTTGTTATGGAAAGTGAAAAACTCACATAACATAAAGGGTTTTCTTCTTGAACGAATAGAGGAGAGCATTTCGATCTCTAATGATTCTCTTTAGAGCTCTTTGGTTTATCTATTCATGAGGTAGTTAAGCATGGATACGGTCTCAGTGGCCTTTTTTGTTTATCCCCAACCCTCCCAAATCAATAAAATAGAATAGAAAAAGATAGCTTTTAATCATAGGAAAAGAGGAACTTCCACTACCTCTAATGAAGTAATAGTAAAATGAGGCAATTGAATGCATCAAATCGAATCTAAAATGCATAGGAAAAAGGACTGGTCGAGTCAAGCGATACCTCTTTCAGTTTTAGAGAACTCTGCATTTGAGGTTCAAGGGATGGAATTATGGTTCATAAAGGAATTTCTTTGCTCCCGACACGGTGCCTATGAATGCTCGTTCCCAGAAATGTTGGGGTTTTTGGATCTCCGGGTGAGACTAGTGAAAGAGGAAAGCAATAAATGGTTTTGGAAAAAGCCCTTTTGTTGAAGTGCTATCTTGCTTTAGGGTAAGCTCTCTTTTCGGGTATCAAAAGAAAAGAAAAGAAAAGTGAGGCCTATGATCCCTATTTGACTTACCCGAAGTTTATGATGCAGTTTATTAAGCCTTGGAAGCATGAGATTGATTCCATTAGTGAGTGATTTAGGCCTTCCATGACATTCATCTTCCTTAAAGAACTCTGCCCAAGCACTTCCCCTTGCACGTGATTCCTTCTCCTCAAGCAGAGGCTTGGAAAGGATATCTCCCTTGCTTTCAAAGTCTACTGTGGGAACGTCAAACGTTGAAATCCGCTTCTTCTCAATGAATGTGAAAGTCAAGTTTTAGTTAGGAGGTTCTTCGTCCACTTGAGGAATTTTTTGGGCATCCTCCTTCTCATTTATTAATACGACCATCACTCCTTTCCTTCTTTTTCCACTTGACGAGTCAATCTAAAAATAGGGAGTTCCTTCAACTGTCAGGGGAAGGAAAGCAAAACAAGAAGCAAAGTACCATGCATGCAACCACTGGGGAAGTAGGAGTCCTAGAAGAAGCACTAGGCAATGAGAAAGCACCATTGGAAGCAGAGAACCAACGGGGAACATCACCCCACTCATCACCAACCCACAGACATCAGAAAAAAAGCAGATCCAAATAAAAAAGGGGAAGGGGAGCCATACCGCCACTCCCACCATTGGGCAGATGGATCGTAGAATTCCTTGAACCGAGAGAAGCACTTTTTTAGATATACAATCAAAGAGAGTTTGACTATTCAACGAAAGTTTCCATATGTGAATTGGATCTAAGAGAGTAGGGAATTCACTGAAAGCCAAAGAAGAACTAACAAGGAGGATGAACCCGTTGTCAAATCTTACCTGACCCTGGTGACCTCCGCTCACTAGTCTTTCACCCTTTTGCCTGCTTGAGACCGTTGTCCTTGATCTGACTACATATTGTCATCATTCAGCTTCATGATTTCATTCGGCCTTATGCCCTCATTTGGAAGTCCTTGCATTTTTCCACCTGTCTGTTGAGCCTGACTTGAATTTTATTTCCCCTAACCCAGGGTCCCCCTATTTTCAATCTTGGACTGAGCTCTCTGTCTCTACATCAACTTCATCGCCTCCTGTTACAGGAAAAAGTGTCTATATAGAACTGCTCTATCCCGCTAAGGTGTGACAGCTGCCTTAGAAACAAACAGAGAAAAGCTACTTATGTTTTTCCTTTATGAATTATAGATAGAGAGGAATAGAAAGACCAACCTCTGTCTTGCGCTAATCCCTTGATTCGATCCCTCTCTTCTTTGATAGTCCCCAGCTACTTGCTCCCTTGCACGCCCAGCTTCACAAAGTACCTGTAAGATCACAAAAGCATAGCACTATACAAAAACATGGATCTATATTCATAAACAATCTAGGATCAGATGTAAATTGACCATACAAATGTAACAAGCATCAATTATACAAAAGCATGGAGGAAAACTCAAATAGCTTTTATTGATAAACAAGAAAAGATCCAGGAGGAGTTACAACCAGTTGTTCCGACCCAGCATCAACCTCCCAGCAAAGAAGCCCCTCTTCACCTCAAACAAAGCTTAGATCACCCAACAATCTGACGTTTGTCTCTAGAAACCAACAGCAATTCCTTACCATATGCAAAATTCCAGCCTCTCGATCTCTGGGATGAGGGATCCATATATAGATATCTGTAAGGGGGATGAGTCAGCTTGTGATTTGATTAGTGTCTTCTCTCTGATAGTTCTTGCTTCCACTTGGAGACTGAGGGCCTCTTACTCATCCTTGGTCGAATTCAGTGAGGCAAGTGTCACAGGAGAAGATTCTGGAAGCTTCCATTGCCTCTCCACCTCGCGGAATGACACTGTCATTTGTCATTTATCGCCCATCACACCCCACAGAAGGGAATTTTGAAATGCAACGCACCCTCACAGTGCATTTGGGTGAGATGCAACGCACCTAACCAGTGGAGCAGCTGCAATGATCTTGTTTTGACCAATTCTGAGTAGATTTTCATGGAGAACTTCTGGGAGAAGCTGTAATCTGTTGACCTTGTTCCTTTAGGGGTTAGAACAACACTTTTAGGGACTTAGGAGCCCTTGGTTTATGGACATTTCATGCTTGGGGTTGTAGGGCACAAAAATGTCTATAACAGTTGCCCCCTAAAGTATGAGGTCGTTAACCTTTTGGTGTCAGGTGAAATGCTTTATTATGAGGATCCGAAGTTCTTTCAATGCTGGGAGGAGACCTGTAATAAGATACAATACAATACATTATCTTCATAATATTTTCATGATCTAGCTAAGGCAGGCATTCCCATGCTCAGCTTTATAAATTCATTTTCATGTACATAGGACAGACAATCGTCTGAGTGTAGACTGATGATTCTGGTAGAGCCATCATCCTTTTGGTAGGATGATTATCTGTGCTGCAATGATGTACATTTAATGTCTTTATTTCCCTGAATATATATCGCAGCCTGGATGGATGAAACTAGATCCGGGGTCTTCAATCTCATCCGATCTTGACTCGAAGTACAAGTCGATCCATGTGAGAAATGTTCTGAAGTCGAACATGGAAAGACATCGCTTGATTACCAGTCAATGATGTAAATTGTTAACAAGCGCGAGAGGAATCACCGATAATGATAATGACCCTCAAGGTACTGCAGTACAATTCACGGGGTGTGAATAAAGGACTTGGCGTCGAACACCATGCAAAATCTTTCAGTCGAAGGCCATTGATGTAAACATGTCGCCGGAAGTGAGAAACTTGCCATTAAGGCATGCAAGCTTCAAAGTACTAAATGGGGTGTTCCTAGATCAACTTCTTGGATAATGAGCTGACGTCGACAAGAAGTGATCCGTCATAGGAGGGCCTTAATGAATCCCACATCAATGACATGGAACGGAGCAAATGATTTTAATGGAGGTGAAAACGATCCGGTGATATAAGGTTCAGGGTGGCGGTCATGAAAGAATGGAGTATAATGTATGGTAGTGGGTGAGACACAGGTGAATTCTCTGAATGACTTCTCTTGAACATATCGGCGACACTGATGTGATGGATCGGTAGCATTAACCCCAAATGTGGATGGTATGGCGTGACCATGGTGATGTGGCCGGTGAATGAAACAACCCAACCCGACTCGGACACGGAGCGGAAGTGTCATGTTCAAGGGCGACTTGCTACCAACAAAGTTTGTTTGAGTTTTCTTCCCAAATTTTCCCCAGTCATTGCTGACCAGTACCTCTTTATTTTTTTCAAGCTTGAGGAGGATAACATATGCTTGTTCTATAATTTTCCCTTCGGGCAAACCCATCGCTATGTTTTAACGAGCCTAGCGATAGTGAAACTCGTTCTCGTCTATAGACAAGTTGGACGCTATTAATCTTTTTAACGAGTTTAACGACAAAGATAACTCAGTCCTTTTCAATTTTAGAGAGTCTGAAAAGGAACGTAAAGGTAACTCCAAAATCCCTTTTTCGTCATCTAATCCCTTAAGTCCGAAAAAGTATAAAACAATACAGAAGGGATGAATTTTCGATACTTTTAACGAGCCGAACAAAACAAGCGCTCAATCTTTTTGTGTAATAATCCCCCAAGTCCAAAAAGATTAAAATCTAGAGGAGGGATAGCACTTCCTGTCCCTTTAACGAGCTGGAGAGGCCAATGGCTCGGCAATCTTTTCATATTTTACGAGTCAGTTGAAAAGAGCTTAAAGGAGACTCATCTTTTGAGGAACAAGTGATAAAACGGGTAGCAGCTGATTCCAGGTAAGGTTTGGAATTTTCCAATCACGGCAGTGTCACAAGGATGGTTAGTGAAATCACTCTTCGCAGCTATTCCTCAAAATGGGTAAACAATCAAATGGAGGTGAATGATCGGCCAATGAAAAAGTGGAGGTGACGGTGCAAACACGACCAAGGCTTTAACGGCTGAAGTACTACATTCACGATGGTTATTTACCGGGGAATAGTTCATTTTTTAACGAGCTTAAACATGGGTGGAAACATTTGCTCATGTCTTATGTTTATTTTTTAACGAGCTTGAACTATGTGCTAAAACTGCTCGATTAGATGGTCCTATTTTTATTTTACCATAAATAGTTTTGTTCTTTCAAAGATCGTACTGTATTTTCAACTACTTCATCAAACTAGTCAGAAATGAACAATATATGCTTGAAAACGAGTTAGAACACTAATATTTTACTTTGAACTACGTAAAAAGTAATGAAAAAGTGTTTTTACCTCTCATTTTACCATTTCATTTGAACTTTGGTTTGTTGGAGCTTTGGAGGTGCTTTTCCCCCTTGATTTTCATCAGCTGATTTCGGGAGATTCTGTGGACGATTCTCGGTGCCGTCTGGACCAGGTAGGAGCTAAACCTGAGCTCTTTCATTTCATGGTTTCCATTTTGCATTTTGAGCTTGATTCCTAGCTTTTCTGAGCCCCTGGGGTTTGAAGAACTCGTTCTGCCTTCAGCGCACCCTCTATGTATCGAAAGCTGCGTTGAATGTTGACCTGTCTAAAGGCTATCTGACATTCAACGCACCTAGAACACTGCTGCAGGTGCGTTGGGCGCAGAAAAGGAATTTAATGCACAATTTTTGATGGAAATTTTGCCTCTTTCTTACCAAAATCAAGATCTAACTCTTCTCTTGTTTGCTTTTCAGAGATATTTAGAGTAAGATGGCCATTACATGGCGAGAACGTGAGCATGAAGAAGAGGACATGCTTGCCCTACATGATCCGGTTACTGTAAACGCACTGCGGAACTGTGGCTTGTTGAAGTTCTTCCGCATTTCTAGCATGAGACAGCAGATCAACTTAATGCAGTATTTTCTCGATGCTTGGGATCCTACCAATCAGGTATTCCAGATCAGGGGCAAATCTGTCCCCTTGACTGTAGTAGACATCTATTTCTTGACTGGCTTGTCGAGGCGGGGTGCCCCCATCTCTTTGTCAGGTTCGGCCCGAGGAGGCGACTCTGTGAGAGATTATGTTCGCCGGTACTACAGAGAAGGATCTCAGCCGAGTAAAGACGGCAAGATCATCATCCGTGATGTCACTGACAGGTCCCTCAGGACTATTCTGTTTACTTTTCGTAGGATGGCCGGTGGTGCGGCTCTTCATGTAGCCAACTAATCTTATATGCAGCATGCCTTGGAATGCCTCCAACCGAAGGTGTTCAACTGGTGCGACGCAGTACTTCTTGTAATGAAAGAACAGTTGACCAAGATAAAGAGCGGGAGGTTGAAGAACTTTGGGTATGGTTCTATTTTGACTGCCTTTGCCTTGGAGAAGATACCACTGATGCAGCCGCAGTATATTGCACTCGATTTACCTTCTCCTACTGAACCACGTATGCAGAGATGGGTTGACCATATGTCTAGGCATGCTGGCCAGTCTCAGATTTCATTTTCCGATACCTTCTTCAGGTGGTTTGATCGTCAGGAGATGGTTTATTCCGAGTATCCATACGCTGGCATGGACTTCCGGGGTGATCCAGATTTAGTACTGTCGGATGGCAAACAGTGGGGCGCCATTGGTAAAATCTTTGACCATATCCTTGTTTATCGTTTTTTGGTTATAATGTCCTTGTGCTTTATTCTATCAAGACTTTAATCAAACTCATGTGTACATGCAGATGTTGGTCCTGTTCGTCAAGTAGTTCGCCTGAGAGTACCAGCTGCTGCCCCAGCAGGAGAGGCCGTCGGAAGGGCTATTCTTCATGACCTCGATGTGGCCGAGACTCTCACAGCATTGCAGGAGCAGGTTGAGGGCCTCACTCTTGGTATTCCAGATGTGAGGACTGACGAGCTACCTTTGCGGTTACAGCGGCATACTACTGGTGTGCCAAGACGATGGACTCGTCTCTTACGCATGATCGCACAGGCTGTGACTTGCTATCACGAGCATCATTAGACTAGTGCCCCCTAGCAATTTGAGTTTTTGGGTCATTTGACTGATTTTGTCTTGGTTACAGAACATTATGTGTAAACCATAAACAGTTATATATATTTTTGATTTTCGGAGTTTTACTTCGGTTAAGTTACATGATCCAAATGCAAACATTAATGATATGTTTCTTTTTATAAATGTTGCAAATGTCTATCTAACACATAATTTGCTAGTAAGTCAGTTAATGTGTTTAAGTTTCTGGAAATGTGTTGATATTGAATAACATCAAATTGTCTTTCCAAAATCTTAACCCTTAGGAACATGCGATAAATAGCTGGGTTTCGGACGGAATATATACCATTGAGTTGTAGTATTACGAGTTGTGAGTCTAGCCTGACAATTAGTCAGCGTATACCATTTGTGATGGCATCAGAGAGAAGTTCTATCAACGCGCTATATTCAGCGATGTTATTTGTTGATCGACCAATACATACCCCTCTTAAACTTACTAACTCGCCGCTTGGATCAAAAATAGCCCAGGCTGCGAAAGATAGGTTCCGCGAACTACGACTCGCTCCGTCGGCATATCCAACACATGATTCCAATAGGTTTGACATCTGCAATAAGTGTAAAAAGTGGATTACTTGACCAAAATAAACACTTTAGCGAAAACAAAAACTTAACAAAAGCATACAGGTTACCATTACGCATAGTAACGCTTGAGGTACAACCCATTACGAGGTTGGGCCAGTGGAATTCCGTCATAATCCATTAACTCGTAGACTCCTTTTGCTAACACTCGTTTAACAATATAGGGGCCCATCCATAAAGACTTAAATTTTCCTGCTCCCAATTTATCGGATTCTTGGTCGTAAAGCAAGACCAAGTCACCTTCTGAGAAGACACGGGGTTTGACATTTTTGTCGAACTGCGCCTTGACTCGTTTCTTATGGGCTTCGTTAGCCAAAGTGGCATCACGACGAGTTTCATCCAATTGGATTAATTCCAAGAAACGAGCCTCTTCTTCTGAAGTTCCGGGGAGGAGATCAATTGCGAGTTTGAGAGACGAGATTTCACACTGGATTGGTAAGACTGCTTCCAGGCCATATACCAGTTGGAAAGGTGTAAACCTGGTTGCATTCCTTACCGATGTTCGGTAAGCCCACAAAGCTGAGTACATTATTAGGTGCCATTTTCTCTTGTGAACTCCAATCATCCTTTGCAGCATGCGCTTTAGGACCTTGTTGATTGCTTCAACTTGTCCGTTGGCTTGCGGATAATATGGAGTGGAGCTGTCGTGAGACAACCCTAGTTTGGCAGCTAATTCAACCATCATGTGATTGCGAAAATGTGATCCATGATCTGTGACTATAGCCTGTGGTATGCTGAATCTGGCGACTACATGATTGAAAAAGAAGAGGGCAGCTGTTTCACCAGTATTATCTAATGTAGGCATCGCCTCGGCCCATTTGGTAAAATAGTCAACTGCGACTATGATATACCCATGCCCCCCGGTCGAGGTGGGGTTACATGTCATGAAATCGATGCCCCATTTGGCGAATGGCCCAACAACAACTATTGGCTGCAGAGGTACGGGTGGTCTTCTGGTTTTGCTATCGAAAATTTGACAAGCATGGCAACTTCTGACTGCGGTTATGCAATCTTTGAACATTGTTGGCCAGAAGTATCCTGCTCGTAATTTTTTTTGCGTTGTAGCATATCCAGACTGATGCCCCCCACACGCGCCTGAATGATAATCATTCAGGACTTTTTTGGCCTCCTCATGGGTGAGGCACCTTCTCAGAACTGTATCAATACCACGACGGTAAAGCGTGTCACCGACGATCATGTAGTCTTTTGCTTGGTATTGAATACGTTTTTGTTCGGAGTGGGAGGTGTTTGGCCTGTATTTTTGGGTTTGGAGATAAATGATTATATCTCCATACCATTCATTGCTTGCAGATATCATAAACAAATTTTCGTCCACGATTGTTTCTTCGGATGTGTCATCGTTGGACGACGATGGGAGATCGCACAATAATTCTACGAAAACTAGAGCTTTCTTTGACTTGGATTTTACAAATTCCTGATCAAACTCTTGTAGGATTGCTATCCATTTTGAATATTTGCCCCTCAGCAACTGTCGCGACAATATATAAGTCATGGGGTTGCAATCTGACAGAATGGTAGTTTTCCGAAAGAGGACATAGTGTCGAAATCTTTGTATCGCTTGAACAGCTGCGAGTGCTAGCTTTTCAATGTAAGAATATTTGCTTTCTGTATCATTTAAGTTTTTACTTAAATAATATATGGGATGTTCTATTCCATCGACTTCTTGAACTAAAACTATTGCGATGTTCGTATCCGCTGCAGCCAGATACAGATTAAAATCTTTTTGATAATCAGGAGTGTAAATTAATGATGTTTTCATTAGTGATTCTTTTAAAACATCAAAGGAAGCTTGCGCAACCTTATCCCAAACAAAGGGCACTTCCTTTTTCAAAAGACGTGTATAACCTTTAGCAAGTTCGGCATAATTTGGAATGAACCTCCTAAGAAAGTTCGTTTTCCCTTGGAGTTTCTGAATTTAAAGCAAATTCGAAGGTGGAGGCAAATTTATGATTGCCTGGACCTTACATGGGTCGAGAAGAATCCCGTCCTTCGAGACTACAAAGCCAAGTAAACGACCAGAACTGACGCAAAATACACATTTGTATGGATTGAGTCGTATCTTGTATTGTCGGCAACGTAGAAATATCGCTCTTAAATGTTGCGGATGATCAGTCCGCTTTCGCGAATGAGCCGGAAGGTCGTCGAGGTATGGTTGAACGATGTTCTTGATGTCATGGAAGGCATAATTCATTGCCCTCTGAAACGTCGCCCCTGCGTTCTTCAAACCAAAGGGTAATTTTCGATATGCGAACATGCCCCACGAACAAATAAATGCAGTCTTTGACTGGTCCTGTGGGCGGATATTTATTTGATTATACCCGGAGAATCCATCCATGAATGAAAAGATTTCGCATCCGGCGCATTCATCTATTATCTGGTCGATGAAGGGTGTAGGGTAGTTGTCTTTTGGACAAGCTTGATTTACATCCCTATAATCGACGCACACTCTAATTGTTCTTTTTTTTTTCATAACAAGGACAATATTCGATACCCAATCTGTTAGAGGAACCGGGTAGATGAAACCAGCATGGAGAAGTTTTTCTACTTCTGCCTTAATGGCAGCGGCTTTCTTGGGGTGCACACCTGCCTTAGCCGTTGTCGTACTGGTTTGACATCTGGATACATCTTAATTTCGTGTTCAATGATACTCGAGTCAATGCCTGGCATTTCACTATATGACCAAGCAAAGACATCTCTGAATTCGCGAAAAAGAGTGTTATATATTTCCAGTTCTGAAGGAGAACAACATTTGCCGACATAAATATTCTCTACAACATCTGTTTTGGTCGAGATATTTATGGCGATAGTCTCTTCAATGTTGGACAAGTTTCGCTCGGAATCCATCGTGTTTACAGTATTTGATAGGAAATCAAAGGCTGAAGGATGATAAAGGTCATCTTTAGTATCTTCTCCACAATCCGGAAGAAGGGAACGATGGTGGGAATCATTCCATGGTGCTCCTTCAATTACCATTGATTGGATAATTCCTTCGTTGGTGACATGCACTTGCGACCAAGGATCTAAAGGGGTACCATATTCTTTAGACCTATCTATCCAAACGCTTGATGAGCGTTGATTTGGGTTTGCCTCCCATGCTAGGAACATTGATTGCTACAATACTTCCGTTGGGCTTGGGGGCAAAACCATTGCATGATCTATGTCGATATCATTTTCTAAGATCTTTTTAGAAGATATCATATTGCAGGTTCCTATCGACGCCACTTCCGCCAAGTTGATTGGAGGTGGAAAGGCGAAAGTTCCCATTAGTATAGGATCTTTTAGTAGGCCTACTCCGATATTCTGAAGTGAATGGGGGCTTCCATGGATCATGGGAATGATTCCTTTAACTTGAGAACCGTTGGGGAGGAAGTTTTGTTGATCGACGATTGTAATCCCTCCTTGAAAAGGAAATGTAATCTTCCTAAAATAGGTCGACACAACAGCTGCCATAGCATATATCCATGGTCTTCCTAGTAGGATGTTGTAATCAAGATTTCCATCGATGACTTCAACATCTATTTCTACCGTTTTCCCTCCTAGTTCAACTTTCAAGTTACTTAGGATACCATATGGGGTATATGTCCTTCCGTCGAATGCTTTTAATGTCGTCGAAGATCTCGACAAGGTTGGAGATCCTAAAGTTTTCCAGCAACTCATCGACATAATACATGTAGATGCTCCCTCATCAATAATTGTTCGATGAACAGTTTTGTTGAGGGCTTTCACTTGAACAAGGAAAGCTAGCTGAGCTGGTAATTGAGGATCGTATCCTTTATGGTCGAAGGATACAAGATTGGAATCCTTTGGGTCTATCCCACCAATGGCTGATAATAAAGCCTGCCTTTGGGATGGGCAATTCTGTAGTACTTCAAGAGTCGACATAGCGGATGGCGATTGGGCCAAATCTTCCATTATATTATAATGTTGTGCCGCTCTAGCGCGGGGATTAAACGTCGACTTGTGTACTACTCCCTTTGGCGGTTTTATTGTCAATTCAGGGATGATGGGTGGCGCAACTTCTGTCGAAGTTGTTGTCAAACTATTGGGTTGATCTTTATCCTTGTTGTTCGACAGCTGTGGATTCCCATAATCTTTGTTCCTTGTCGATCTCAAAGCATCATTTTGCTGTTTTAAAACCGACAACATTAGCACTTGAGATGGGGAAGCATTTTCACTTTCAACCAGATTTGTTCCCGGATTTGGAAACGGATCAGTTAACACTGTGGAGGTTTTTGAATTCTTGAAGAATTTTTTAAGCTCAGCTCTGTGTGGACAATTCGCGGTCCGATGATCCTCATCGCATATAAAGCATGGATTCTTTGGTTTCCTATCTCCAGGAGGGTTTGAAGAAGATTTTTCAGGTGATGATTCCTCCTGTTTCTTCTTCTTCCCTTTGCCTTTCTTCTTGCTTCCTGGTTATTTGGTTTCTTTGCCTTTATCTGTCGATACGGCATTTACTTCCGAAGCAAGAAGTTCATCTTTTGCATTTTGACTTGAAATCTTACGGGCCTTTTTGGATGTAGCCTTTTTCGATTTCGTGTCTGTTGTGCCAATCACGCCATCACCGGCATGAGAGTCATTGTTCGATTTAGGAGGAGGAGGAATTGAGAATTCCGGTCTAGGGGCGTCAGGTATTTTATCGTAGAGCATGCCGGACTGAGTGTAAATCAAGTCCAGATATTGCACACAAGCGATAACTTGCTCTTCTGTTACGACTCCCCCCTTTGCCACATCTTCCGTGATGGAAGGTAGTAATGACTTGATAAACCATTCATCTAAGAGCTGATAAACCATTTACCATTCTACGACGACGTCGCCACTCATGTATATGATCAGATATGTGAGTGGTCGTTGTCTGTTTGAAGTTGGTAAGAAGTTCTGTTCCCGTTTCGTACCTTATTGGTAACTGAAAATGGGTTAAAAAGGTTGTGGCTAAGGTACTGAAGTTGTCGAATGAAGCTCTAGGCAATTCAATGTACCATTTTTCCGCTGGACCCGTTAACGTCCTCTAAAAGAGGCGAAGTCTTATCGAATCATCATTTAGAGTGTTTGATGAACACCATAGATGAAAGATCATCATGTGATTCGATGGATTTTCACCCAGATTTCCATTAAATTTAGGAATATCTGATGGAAGTTTATGCGGAATCGCTGGCCACCAAGGGGCGCAAGCGATTGGATCGTTTGTTAACCTATTTAAATCAGGTAACTCTAAGGTCGCCACAAAGGGTAACTGCTGATTCAGGTTATGCGAAGCATACCCAGGATAAGATGGGATTGCCTGAGCAGTTGGTCTTTGCATACTGGCATAATGCATTTGATGCTGGTATGTTTGGTAAGGTTGGTGGGCATGACCATTGTAAAATGGTTGATTTTGACCGTTTTGAATTTACGGTTGCCCACTAATAGAAAAGATTTGTTGCTCAGAACCTTGGTATACTTGTTGGAATTGCGGTTGTTGGTATTGCACCAGCCATGGTTGTGAAGCCATGTGCTATTGCCCGATACTAACAGTTTGACCAAGATGAGGGGTAATTGTACCCGTCTGAACCTGTGTCGTTCAACCGGTCGGCGATTGTGGTTGAGTCGCAGGGTCAAGGGGCTGTTGCATTACAACCTGAGAAACCTGAGGTTGGCATACAACAGGCAGCGCTTGAACTTGCGATACCATCACAATAGCTGGTGTAGTTGGGATATTTGACATAGGTAAGCATTGTTGCATCGAATATACAACTCTTGGTTGTTGAGGTAGTATTGGTACCCAACCGCTTGAGGTAATTCCAATATAACCTGAATGTTGTTGTGAACTCCCGTATGGATATCCTCCCGGAGGGGATAATGAAAGGATATACTGCCCCCTATACGGTGGTAATCCAGAACTCAAGGGAATTGTTTGTCCTTGGGGACCATACTGTCGAAATAGCCCCTAAGTGGACTCCTTCTAGCAGTTGAGAGCTAGTCGGGACAGATGGTATACCGGCGAACATTGTCGGAGTGATAGCAGGGAGTTCTGTCGTCGCTGTGTCAGACGACACAGCCTAGATGTTGACGGTTGTTCAGACATTTGTAGTCTATCCAAAATATTACCTAGCAATTCTACAGGAGCTTCCACTGGTGGTAGACTAACTTCTGATGAAGAAGGATATAGAGTGATACCGACTCCAAATTGCGATGGAGTACTCGTTGGAGGATCTTCTACAATTTCTTCTATGGCAATCAAACCAGGTGGAAGGGGAAGACCGTCAGGTCCGTAGAATATTTTTGGTGCCGAAGAAGGTATGGAATCGAAAGCGACAGATGTTTGAAGAGCAAGACTCTCCGAACCGGTCGAAAGTGGAACTGGTTCGGTAACACAAGTGTTTACTCTCAGACTAGGATCAGTATCACTGTCCTTCTGTGGCTGCTGAACTTCTTCTGTAGAGGCAGGGATTCCATAAATGTTTGGAGTAACCGGAGTCTCTAATGTTGTTGGAACACTTGTTCTAAATTTAATAGGAGATTTGAAACCGGTTAAACGAGTTCTTGCGGATTACTTGATCAACTAAAATAAAGGGGAAGTATGTTTCCGAATTAAATGAATTTTAGACGCTTTGACACAACTTGTTTTTTCAGTTTTTAAGAGTCGAGAAAAAACAAAAGATGACTCTAGTCGCCTTCGATTTTTAATGAGCCTAAAGTGACAAGTGCTCAGATGGACCTTTTCCGTTAAGGAGTCTGAAAAGGAACGAAAGGGACTACTCTGGAAATCTAGGTAGAGGGAGTACCAAACCAATCGCAAAACTGCAGAATACTTTTTACGGTACGGCAGTCAATCTTCCCGAATGTTGTGTTCAGTGCATTGCGATCGATAGGGCAGCAGACACGGCTTCCTATGGATAAAGGATTTAAGCCTATAGGGGTCTCCCAAAATATACTCGACGGTACGTGGGAGCACAAGTCCGTACTGGCACTTATCGTCTCAAAGTGGAGGAATCACCCAACCATCAGTGAGAACAACAGTTACCAGGCTTTACGACGCCGGAATACGTCTCTAGCCTAGACTTCTAAATGTTGTGCGTTAAGTTCCAAAGCGTTGTTAGATTCATTGAATTTATTTTAAGTTGATCTTGTTTATGAAGTTTTCCTTTCGGGTTCACCATGAGATGTAGATGTAATTCCTAAAATGCAATCTAAGATGATAAACTTTTTATCTCTTTTATGCAATGAATATCCTAGCTACTAGGGAAAAGAAAGACAGAATCTTTTCACAAAGAGCAAAGAGCATACTCTAAATGCACTTTTCCTAAATCAAGCCAATCAGACTGTCTATATGCAAATGCACATGCATGTATTTGTTTTTCGACTTTCTTAGTATATGGATGCTAAAAAGAAAGCTGATGCACAAATCTGAATTTCTTTTCAAGCGACAAATATAAACAAGTTTCTTTTCGAAATCAAAAATGGAGACGATTACGACACCTTACGATTTTGAAATGAATACTCGTTCTTGACACTAGAAAATTACAAATTCAGACCAAAAGCAATAGTAACAGGATAATTGACCATCAACAGCAATCAAACTCTTTCCTAAGACTGAAATCGACACTTGCGACAGTTTCAAATCAAAGGGCGACAGTACGATTATGCTACTTTTGCAAAGGAGAACTGTAAACGACTCAACAAACACACAAAAACATCTACAGTTCTTTTGTACAAAGGAGGCGGAATAACAGCAAGAAAAAAGGGTTTCAAACAGTCATATACTAATCACAGGCAGCAAAATTCAGGAATAGAACTGGAAAGAATGATCCACAGAAACCACAACTGCACAGAGCTAGTCTGATCAGCGCACCTATAACACAGAGAATCTGAAATGCAACGCAGGTTGTCCACTCGGGAAGTGCGTTGAAATTCAGAATCTCTAAACAGTACCTGCGTTGGGCCAGAAACGAGACTCTGTTCGGTCTCTAGGTCACAGTTTGCAGTTCAGTTCTTGGTTTTTGGCCGAGTAAAAAGAAATCAGTAATGCAACAATCAGGGGTAGATCTAAGGAGGATCTAAGAGCTATCACAAGGGCAATCAGATAGTTTGTAAATCAGTTGTTTAAATCATAAACAGATCCAGTAGATGGATTGAAGTAGCAGTTGTCTACTTTGCATTTGTTATGGCAAATGCAGTTCGAATGCTACTTGTAAGTTTATGAAATAGACAACAAAGAATGATAAACAAACAAACTAATTATCTCCCCAGCGGAGTCACCATTTTGTTACATGGAAAAGTGTCTATATAGAACTGCGCTATCCCACTAAGGTGTGACAGCTGCCTCAGAAACAAACAGAGAAAAGCTACTTATGTTTTTCCTTTATGAATTATAGATAGAGAGGAATAGAAAGACCAACCTCTGTCTTGCGCTAATCCCTTGATTCGATCCCTCTCTTCTTTGATAGTCCCCAGCTACTTGCTCCCTTGCACGCCCAGCTTCACAAAGTACCCGTAAGATCACAGAAGCATAGCACTATACAAAGACATGGATCTATATTCATAAACAATATAGGATCAAATGTAAATTGACCATACAAATGTAACAAGCATCAATGATACAAAAGCATGAAGGAAAACTCAAATAGCTTTTATTGATAAACAAGAAAAGATCCAGGAGGAGTTACAACCAGTTGTTCCAATCCAGCATCAACCTCCCAGCAAAGAAGCCCCTCTTCACCTCAAACAAAGCTTAGATCACCCAACAATCTGATGTTTGTCTCTAGAAACCAACAGCAATTCCTTACCATATGCAAAATTCCAGCCTCTCGATCTCTGGGATGAGGGATCCATATATAGATATCTGTAAGGGGGATGAGTCAGCTTGTGATTTGATTAGTGTCTTCTCTCTGATAGTTCTTGCTTCCACTTGGAGACTGAGGGCCTCTTACTCATCCTTGGTCGAATTCAGTGAGGCAAGTGTCACAGGAGAAGATTCTGGAAGCTTCCATTGCCTCTCCACCTCGCGGAATGACACTACCATTTGTCATTTCTCGCCCATCGCACCCCACAGAAAGGACTTTTGAAATGCAACGCACCCTCACAATGCATTTGGGTGAGATGCAACGCACCTAGCCAGTGGAGCAGCTGCAATGATCTTGTTTTGACCAATTCTGAGTAGTTTTTCATGGAGAACTTCTGGGAGAAGCTGTAATCTGTTGACCTTGTTCCTTTAGGGGTTAGAACAACACTTTTAGGGACTTAGGAGCCCTTGGTTTATGGACATTTCATGCTTGGGGTTGTAGGGCACAAAAATGTCTATAACACCTCCCAAGTAAATAGTTGTCATTCTCTCTCTGATCCTGCTTCACGAAGAGATCGATTAGGAAAGAGAGATGAAATAGGCAGGAAAGATGGATGGAAAAGCTTGTTCCATGTAGAGAAAGAATGCCATAAATCAATAAAGTGAATAGATGGATAGTCTTTGCCAACCTTTAGCTCGTCCCCCTGCCCCGATATTTCTCCCTATGCCTACCAATAGCCATTTTCCTTGATGTATGATCACACATGCGCTTTTAGGGTCATAAATCGAAGTCCTTCAAGGTATTACCTGCTTGTTGGCTTTATGCTTTCACAGGTTATTATCTAGCTATGGTTTCACTTTCTATTTATTACAATATTTCTTACCTTCCTTCGACAATTCTATCAGGCCCCAGAGGGTATAAGCCTCGGAAAATCCCCAAAGGGTAGCCCGAGGGGACTCATGCTCCGAAGGGGGGAAGGGGGTCTCATTCTAGCCATCTAGCTTGGGGTTTTTGTCCAAAAGATGAGATCAGGCAGTTGTAGGAAGGAAGCAAGGGAAGGAAAGATTAATGCCTATCTAGTCATGCCCAGTCCATGGAATTTATATGTTCACCTAGGGAATGCAAGCAAGCTCGGGCTTGTCTGTCAAAAATAAAGGAGTAACCCGACCTAGCCCGCCTAGATCCCTAGGTTGATGGTTAGTTCGTAAGTGTGATGGTACCTAAAGTGGCTAAAAAAATTAGTCCATCTTGGTCCCACCCAGGTAGATGACCCTATTCAGGTATCTAGGCTCTCGCACTAAGTGTGTCTGAACTACGAACTCTTCATATTTCATATGTTTTCAAGATCTTCCATTACTTATATATGTATATATGAATACCTCCCTAGTTAAGAGGGAGTGTTGAAAAATGTAACTAGGTTCAATGTTCATACTTGTATAATGTAATTTATTTGTCAAAAGAAATTTATAATGACTTATTAAAGCATGGGTTACATGCTTGGGTCATCATGTTTATAGGTCAAAGACTCCATTGTAGGTTTCTAGGTCTTATACTGAGTCAATAGAGTCATTGTAAATTTTATTGGACCCTTCTTGGGCTTTTGTATCATGTAAAAAGAATTAGTTTTGAGTCAAATAGGTCATTTGAATCCTCCACACCAAGTCAGCCCTATAATGATGAAGTCGACCTATATGAAGGTTATTCGACCCCAGAAGAGGCTATATAGAGAGAAGAAGCTCGATCCATTTGCTCACTCAATCAACAAGTTTGACACACAAGAAAGAGAGGCAAAAATAGGTGTGAATTCCAAGAGAAGGAAGAAGATTGAAGGACAAGACAAAGTTGAAGTTTTGGGCCATCTTTCTCTCACACGTGCAAAGTTGTTGGGCTATTGTTGGGGCCAAAATTTTGAATTCCGCTGCAGGTCGAAGTTTTGTTGCTCGGATCGAAGTTCTACTACTGTGGAGGTCAAAAATGTGTTGCTACCAGGTCGAAGTTCCAAGTAAAACTTGTTGTTGGGAAAACATCACTTGAAGAAGAAGGAAGGGTTGACTTGGTGATTGGGGGAATTTTGTATCTACGTCAAAAGAGTCTTGGACTATCTCATCTTCTCTTTGAATCTACTAAAGGAAGAGTTATGATTGGGTTTTCCTCTTATATGGGTTTTTCCCCTACATCTTGTGTCTCTTGTTCTTGTGATCTTCATATACACATATATTGGTAATTTCTTGATGAAACATGATATAATAAAGAAGTAAAAGAAGCCAACATAATTCACAAGTAATTATCAAATAAGAGGAATCAAACCCTAATTACTGCTAGCATTGATTTCTCAGCAAGAGGGAGTCCTTCAATAAGGAAACCCTACAAGGTTTGTAAAATGAACAACTCAAGGTACGTTCAATGTTCACATGATTTATAGCTAGTCTTCCTCACATAAAAGGCTACGACTATTTTTGGAATTTATTATACATTACTAACTCTCTCATGTCTAGGTTTTTGAATCATAAGGATTCTTGTTTGAGTGATTAATCTTTAGATTGAATCTACCCTTATCACTATATCTCTTGTTGTTTGCTCATTTTGGTGAAACCCTAACCCTTAGGGTTCAGTGTAAAACCCTCACCTTTCGAAACTTAGGGTAGGTTAATGTTGAAACCCTAGTATTCTTAGGGTTTGTTGATAATGTTTAGATCTCATAATGAAATCCTATTCTTTTGATGTTTAGGGTTTTGGTAATGTTATAGTAAAACCCTAACCCATTTAGGGTTTGATGATTTAGGGTTTAGGGTTTATGAACAAAACCCTTGTAATAGTTAAAGTAAAGTCCTCGGAATGAAACCTTAAGTGTTTGTGCTACCATATGAATTCTTAACTTGATTAAATTTGTTATATATCTAATTTTGGAATTTCATCTAGGGGTTTACAACAAAACCCTAGTAGAGATTGATATTTTGGGGCATGATAATGAAATCCTAAAAGTATAATGTTTTCGCTATGATTAGAATGCTAAATTGACTAATGATATGATTTAGTTTTGATGATAAAATCTAGGGTTTGTGACGAAACCCTAGTAAATGTTGTTGCAAGAAGTCTAATGGATGTAACTCTTGATTTAGGTCTTGAATGTCTAAAATCTGATTTATTATGCTCCTATTATAATGACATGCTAACCTTATATTGATAAAATTGACTTCATGCTCTTGTACATATATATTTGTGTTTGGTTGTACTTGTTGTTGAAGGTTTACAGGTACATAGTCTTCAAGATGATGAAGATTCTTACCTCATATTTGATGATAATTTGATGATGATGTTGAGCATGATGGAAAGAGGGAGTTGTGAGAACCTCGATGACATTAAAGTTTGATAGATGACCTTGTTTCCATGTGAAGGAATGATGAATTTTTGGAAGGTCTAAATTCTCCGATGAATTGTTGATGCAAAAAGGAAGAGCCTATGTGACTGGAAGAATAAGATAGTTGATGGACTTGTCCCCTAGTTACTTGGATAAAGGAAAGTGTATATCTCCCTAGTTGAGAGGGAGCTTGAAGAGAAGTGAATGACTTGATGAAAAGGCCATGAGGATGTTTGAAATCGGAGAATAGTTGAAGAAATACTAATGGTTATTCGTGATTGATAAAGTTGTGAACAAGAATTAGATGTTTTTGAAAGAAGTGTTGAGATTCATTTTGGTTTTGCTGGAAAAGTTGAAGAAGTAAAGCTTATGGCTAAATGTGTTTGATATGATGGTGGTCTAAGAAGCATCAGTATATTTGAGAAACCTTGAAGGTTTGAGCTAAACATATATATATTGAAAATTTATTACTAATCGGGGTGGTGATTGTGAAGGATCTCTCCATAAATAAAAGGTTAAATATTTTTGGAAGCATGCTTGGACTGGTGGATATATATGATTTAGTTCATAGGGAGAGATGAAGCTTCTTGGGTTGACAAGACGCTTGGGAGGACATCTGGTCTACCTGTGATGATGTCTAGATCTCGAAGTAGCAAGAGTAGCATTGGTCTTGGAGCTCTGACCTTGGATATGCACCTAGATCCCTAGGTTGGTGTTAGTGTTGAACCATGATGGTACCTAGAGTGGTTGAAGCTTGGAACACACCTTAGTCTCGCCCAGTTAGATACCTTGGTCAATTATCTAATCTATAGCATTGTGTGTGTTGTGTCTCTTCATACAGCGTATCGTTTCCATGTACCTATGTATATGTGTAATTATGAACACCTCCCTAGTTAAGAGGGAGGGTTGAAGAATGTAACTAGTGCCGATTTTCATAATTATATTTGATGAAAATAAAGAATAAAAGAATTTTTATTGTAAAAGAAAATTATTTTGAAGCATGGCTTTCATGCTCTTTTATTTATTTTCTAGGTCAAAGCCTCCATTGAAAGCTTATAGGTTTTCTCAAGAGTCAAAACAGTCATTGTCACAATTATTAGAACCTTCTTGGGCTTTTGTATCATGTAAAAAGAATTATTTTTTAGTCAAAAATATCATTTGTCACCTCCACACCAAGTCGGACCTGTCCTGATGAAGTCGGCCTGGATTAGGTCTATTCAGCCCAACATAAGTAGTATAAATAGAAATGCAACTTGGCCTATTTGGCATTATCTCACTCACAAGTTTGATCTACAACTTTAGGGCAAGAAAAGAAGAGCGAAGAGAAAGGAGAAGGAAGAAAGAAGTTTTTGGGCATATCTCTCCCACACATGCGAAATTTTAGAAGTGAAAACAAGCTAAAATTTCAGAAGCGCAGGCAGGCTGAAATTTTAGAAGTGCAAACAAGTCCAGAATTCAGAAGCTTGGGGTTGAAATTCTGGATTGAAGTTGTATTTGTGAAGTTGACACTTGGACACTTTGGCAAAGATCATCTACTTGAAGGAAGGCTGACTTGGTGATTGGAGGAGGAATTTGTCTAGGTCAAAAGGGTCTTGGATTGTCTCATCTTGATTTGAATCTAGTAGTGGAAGAATTGGACTGGGTTTTCCCCTGGATAGCAGTTTTGCCCTGGATGAGTGCCTATATCTTGTTTTCCTTGTTCTTGTGACCTTCATACATTTTAATTTAGTAATTGCTTGATTAAAGATAACATAATAAAGAAGTAAAATAAGCCAACATAAATCACAAGTAATTATCAAGAAAAGAGATATCAAACCCTAATTCCTACATGCATTCATTTCTCAACATGAGCTTCACACAAAATATTTGAAAGGAAAAAAATATATATATTTATAATCTTCAAAGGAATTTGAGATCATCTACTTGATTTAAAGGAAATAACTTGCCCATAGTTAGGTACATTATTAACCTCGAGGGTTTGCTCAATTGGTGAAGTCCCTGTCGTTAAAGCACCTCTGCTATTGAGAGGTAATGGGTTCAATTCTCTTAACACTGTTGGGGTCAAACTCTGTAGTTGAGCTAGCAAGAAGTGGTCTTAACAAGTAGATCTATCTGATACAATTATTTTGTGTACATAGTGGTCAGCGATCTCCAAGGATCATGAACCACATAGAAAAAAGCTAGTCACATTATTTATAGATAGAATAATAACGTCAAATTTACCCATACTCTATCACCAATGTGCCTTAAGCAGGTATGTAATTATGGATTAGTGTTCCTTAAGCAGAGATGTAATTATAGATTAGTTGTATAAATGGGATCTGTTGTTTGGAAAGCTAGCATTATGTTGTATTTCTTACCACATGAAAAGCAAAAAGGTTTGCAAATCATAATAAAATTAGTTGCTCAAGGAGCAAAGGTGCGGCTTTGCAATAGCACAATCGCAGAAATCAAAAAGTTCTTAAATTTGAATGACAATTATCATAAAGTAATGAATTTTTCTGATATTCACCTTGGTAATCTTGAATTTGTTTTTTAACAAAATGACCTTTCATGTTCCACTTTGACTGGGATATGTAATTCCACTCTTCTTCATTATTCCTAGGATGTTGTGCTCCTTCATCTTTGGTCTATTGTTTCTTCATCGTCTTATTTAGTAGCAATAAGTGAATAATTACACGTAAGAATGTATAACCACCAATAATATACTTGCATATTTCAAATATCCTAACTCAGTCGACTAGCTTGAGTGGTTGAGTGTTTTGAGTTTCATGCAAGAGGTCGGCATTGAAACCCGAGCTAGCTTCCTCTATTACATCTCAAACTCAATGTCTCAATTGGATAGGTGATGTAACAGGTACCAACGTGCTTACATTAGGTACCGTCAATGAAATATAAAGAAGAGCATTGTTGGAAAATCAAAAAGGCAAGAAGATTTTCTTATTCTTGATAATTACTTGTGATGTTCTTGATTTGTTATTACGATTCTTTATATCTTCTTTCTTTTAGTTCATCAAGAAATTACCAAAGCAATAGCACATAAAACAATGGACACCATATGTAGGCACTATGTCAGGGAAAAACCCCCCTCGAGGGGAAAACCCAGTCAAAATTCTCTTCCTTTCAATAGTATTCTTTGAGACTCTTCACCCTAGACAAAGACCAAACCTTCCCTCCACACCAAGTCAGCCTCCCAAATCTTCGACCTCTTTTCCAACAACGTCGACTATGTAGCAGCTTTCAGCATAAACAAAACTTGAAAGACTTTGATCTCCCAAACTAGGGCACGAAACAAAGAGAGAGAGGCACCAAAATTTTGTTTTTTTCTTCTCCTGAGACTCCACCCAACTCACAATTTTTTTGGCTTCCTTGGACCCACTTCGCACTTCTCTGAATTCCTTAGAGATGTCGAACTAGCTTGAGATGAGATACTCCAAATGAATTCAACTTACTTCTATTTATAGGCTTCAAGGCAGGTCGAATTGATGTCCTTAGGCCAACTTGATCTCTTCTAGGCCGACTTGATGTGAAAAATACATAAATTATATCTGACTCAACACTAAACATTTTTACATGATTCAAAAGCCTAAGAAGGGTCTCTTTAAAATTACAATGACTTTATTGACTCAGAATAAATCCTAGAAGCCCTAAATGGGGACTTTGACCTTAAACATGGTGACCCAAGCATGAAACCCATACTTCAATAAGTCACAATAATAATAATAATAATAATTCTTTTCTTTACTCTTTTGACAAGTACATTACAAGATGACTCAAATACATTTAATGAAGACCGAACCTACTTACATTTTCCAACACTCTCTCTTAACTATGGATATATTCATCATATACAAGTACAAGGAAGATCTCAACTATATGAACCATGAAGAACTTTAGGCACCGCAATGCCATGGACTAGATTCCTGACTAGGGCAATCTATCCATTGGTCTCTCAACTATCTAGGCACTGCAATGCCATAGACTACACTCCTGACCAAGGCAATCTATTTGGGAGGGACTAAGATAGACTCAAGCTTTCAGTCTCTCTAGGTACCATCAAGCTTACTTGTTAACCACCAACCCAAGGATCCGAGTGTGCATCCAAAAACAAAGCTATATAATCAACACCACCTTTTCCAACTTCAAGACCTAGACATCAACACAAAGTGTCAGCCAAATATCCTCCCAGGAAATGCTTCACTCACAAAGCCTCAACATTCCTAGATCTAGCGAATCAAGGATAACCAATCTATCCCAATCAAACTGATTGGTAACCAACATGCTATCAACACCTTCGAGAGATTCACTTGTACAAACACAACCCCAATCAATAATATATACAAACCTACGGGGTCTTCCAGACAACTTGATGTTGCTTCTCAACTTTTCATAGTAGGACTATCAATCGAATCTCTGACAGAAGATTCCTCAATCATACACTTTCCTTTCCTACTTCTCATGCAGCAACATATCCTTTGAAATTCATTCTTCAATCAAAACCAAGCTATGCACTCCCTCTCAATTAGGGTGCATCTCTTTATCCAGACTCCCTCTTAATCTTAGGGAGATCTCTTCTTCTTTTCGTCATCAGAGAATCTTTCGTGGTTCCCAACCATTTCATCAGAGTTATGATCATCCCCATAATGTTTATCACATCAATGAACACCTTCACCATATTGAAGATTGTGTACCTGCACAACTTAGATAGCAAGTACAACCAAAACTATAGAAGCGTGAAGTTAGCCATATCAGAATTACAGAAGCATTTCAACCTTACATATATCAGATACCCAAACTTCAACAAGAGATACATACTCTTTAACATCTTGCTAGGGACTTTGTCATAAACCCTAGACTACTTCATAACAACTTTCATTCCATTTAGGGTTTCAATGTTTCTTTCAAAGGTGTGACATACCCTACTACAACATATAGAAAACCCTAGAAACAGTTCAAACAAATATAGATCTACAAGGCATCTAACAACTTTCAGAATTCATATATTAGATTTTCCACTAGGGTTTCATACAAATCCTAGATTTAGTACAAGAGAATCAATCAAAACCAATCATAGCTTAGTCATTAACATGATCAGCGTCCACTATGGTTAGTTGCAAAACCTAGATTTTTCAATCAAACATCAATCCCAACTAAAACTCAAATTTCAACAATCTTACACAAATCTCAAATCATCATATTGTCATCATACATTAGAGATATTTACTGCTACTAAGGTTCAACTCCAAAACCCTAGAATTTCTCAAATAATATCATCCTAGAAAGAAAAACTTTGACTATGGCTTAATTCCAAACCCTAGGATTCATGACCACCAACAAATAGGTAAACTCATACATCTAGGACTTCATCATCATGCATAGGCATTTCATATCATGTGTTAGTCAAACCCAACTTCGCAAAGATCAATAAGAGTTAGACATACAACAAACTTGATTAGACTAGGGTTTGATCAGACAAACACACACATACCAAGGAAATCATTTCTAAAACATTATAGGGGTCTTTCTTACACATTCCACCAAACCCTAATGAGTTAGGGTTTCAATATAGGAACATAGCAAACCCAAGATCACCAAAACTTTCAAAGATTCAAGATTCAATCCTAACTAGGTTTCCCTGATCATACCAAAATATTAAACATGACATCATCAATAAAAACTTCAAATAGCATTTCTTAATATCCCTAAGTAGTTTAGAGTGTCAAACATTCACATTAGCATACCATTAGGTTAGGGTTTTCCAGAGAACTTGTCTAGGGTTCTATAAAATCAGTTATGAATAGGAGTGGGGTAGATTTATCAAGTGATGAACCACCCAAAATAAGAATCAATATGATTCACTATAGCTAGACACAACAATGTTAGTAATTGATTGTCAAATGAACAAACATTTATTATAAAGAAATCAATGTTTTGTAGTTTGCATACCTTTGTTTCTTGACAAACCTTATCTTGGGTGGCTTTCTTCCATGCTCCTTGAGGATATAGCAGATGTCTTCCTAATCAAGATAATAGAGGGAGCATGGTGATTAGTATTTAATATAATCAAAACTAAATGAGTACATGAAACCAAAAACCAAAAGGGAATGAGAAACTTATCTTTGGGAGTTGTTGGGGGCTCTCTCCAAAGCTTGAGGGATACCTATAAACTTATAAAACAAATGAAAATGTCTTTTCCACAAACATGTTAAAACCTATAAATTCTAAACATTAAAAATATAAAATACGATATCTAAGGCTATAAGAAAAGGACTTAGTAGTGTAAGCCCCTTACGTCAGATTCTTCGGGTGTGGCTTTCTTTAGGTCTTCCTCTTTAGCAACATTGACTTGATCTCTTTCTCTCTTCTTGTTTCTTGGATTGTTGGGACAATCACTCCTGTAGTGACCCTTTTTATGACATTGATAGCATTCAACCTTAGACATGTTAACTTTCTTCCTTGGTCCTTTCGATCTTTCCTCTATGTTTAGCAATGTAGGCATTTGAAACATCTTTAGAATTGGCAACTAATGAAATCCTCAATTCTTCCTGACAACGGGCAATCTATAGTTCTTCAAGAGTGGGAGCTTCCTTCCAATTGTTAAGACCTACAACAAATGCACCCCAAGTAGGTGGTAATCCTAATAGAGCAGTGATCACGAGTTCTTTGTCTAGAACAATTTCATCAATGGCCAAAAGATCATCTATGATACTTGCTATCTTCACAAAGAAGGAATTCATTGTATCTTCTTTAGTCATTTTTGTGGTCCTTAGTTGATTCTTCAAGCTTGCCACTTGACCAATGTTTTGAATAACTTTGACATGGCTTCATACAATTGCATGATTGATGTTGGCTATAAATGGGACAAGATTTTCCTTTATTCCTTCTACCATTAAAGTCAGCATCACTAGAGTCATTTGTAGGCTTCTTTACTTTTCCTTTGACCAAGTCTAGTACCGTGTTCTTTTCAAGGATGAGGTTAATCCTCTTCTTCCAAGACCTATAGTTTGAGGCTTCTTCAAGTTTGTTTTCTCCCTTAAGTGTTAGACATCTTTCTTGAATATAGTAGACTCCTTTCTTGTGATAATCCTTTTGAATGGTTCCTTGATCAAGTGCTTGAGACTACCTTTTTCTTCTTTCTTCACCAAAGCTCTGATACCATGTTAGAAAATCATAAAGGCAGAAAGATTTTCTTATTCTTGATAATTACTTGTTATGTTCTTGATTTGTTATTACGATTCTTTATATCTTCTTTCTTTTAATTCGTCAAGCAATTACCAAAGCAATGGCACATAAAACAATGGACACCAGATGTAGGCACTATGTCAAGGCAAAACCCCCCTTGAGGGGAAAACCCAGTCAAAATTATCTTCCTTTCAATAGTATTCTTTGAGACTCCTCATCCTAGACAAAGAGGAAACCTTCCCTCCACACCAAGTCAGCCTCCCAGATTTTCGACCTCTTTTCCAGCAACTTCGACTATGTAGCACCTTCTAGCATCAGCGAAACTTAAAAAACTTTGATCTCCCAAACTAGGGCACGAAACAAAGAGAAAGAAGCACCAAAATTTCGTTTTTCTTCTTCTCCTTAGACTCCACCCAAATCACACTTCTTTTTGGCTTCCTTAGACCCACTTTGCACTTCTCCGGCTTCCTTATAGATATCGAACTAGCTTGAAATGAGATACTCCAAATGAATTCGACTTGCTTCTATTTATAGGCTTCAAGGGAGGTCGAATTGATGTCTTTAGGCCAACTCAATCTCTTCTAGGCCGACTGGATGTGGAGGATGCATAAATTATATTTCACTCAATACTAAACCTTTTTACATGATTCAAAAGCCCAAGGAGGGTCTCTTTAAAAGTACAATGACTCTATTGACTCAAAATAAATCCTAGAAGTCCTCAATGGGGACTTTGACCTAAAACATGGTGACCCAAGCATGAAACCCATGCTTTAATAAGTCACAAAAATAATAATAATAATAAATATTTTCTTTATTCTTTTGACAAGTACATTACAAGATGACTCAAATACATTTAATGAAGACCAAACCTAGTTACATTTTCCAACAAGCATGAGGGTTTCCCCTTAAAGTTTCCTTGAAAAAGAATATATCCTATCAGTTTACTCACATGATCAAACATTACATTTAACTATTGATCTCACACAAGACTTATTTACACACAAGAGTGTTAAGACTTTACATTTATCATTTGATCTCACACAAGACTTCTTTACAAGTAAAACATTATCAATACACAAATGCCTCATATCCAATAGGTTGAAAGGGTATAATTACACAGTGAAATAATTTACCCAACCATTAATGTTTCCAAATTTAAATGAACAATCAGCTCAAGGAGTCACTAACTAAATACTATAGTTCGAACTCTCGCGAGCTCAAATAATCATTGTCGTGACTTGAAAGTTCACATACCATTGATGTTTCCCCATTTAAATGAACTGGCGCAAGAAGACACTAACTAAATACTAAAGTTTAAACTGTCATGAGCTCAATTAATCATTTTTGCATGTGGCTTGATAATTCACATTAATAGTTGTCCATAATATTACATGACTAAGGAGTGGCAAGCACAAGGGGGCTCATCTTAGACTTAGATGAAATCAAGAAACTTCATATGCAAGGGGAATTGGCAAGACCACAAATAATTATCCAAAAGCCTTAACCATGTTGAAATGAATTTTGCTTCTAAAGAATCGGGGCATTAAAAATATGACAATGGTTGGAGATTCGATAGTTGTCCTTGGCCATATGGTCTTTAAAACATTATCAAAAGAACCACAATTGAACATGCTCCTATTAGGAATTAAAAAACTTATAGAAGGATTCAAAAAAAAACTAGTTCAGCACTTGCATATCAACATAGAAGGTTTTACAATTGAAAACCACAGACCCCAGTGAACACCCAAAATATACAAGGTCCAAAACTCTCAGTAAATGACAAGATGGTGAACAAAAAAGAAACGAAAAATGCCATCGTTCCAAAATATAACTCTTGTTTAAACAACACTGCTTGAAAATCTCTACAAATACAAGAAAACACTAACCTTCCATTGCTTATACAAAATTCTAAAATAGAAAATAACTGGAGAATCACTGACATTAGCCTAAACAATGCAAAAATTGGCATCGAAAACAATGATTTAATACAAAGAATCAGTCTTAGCCTAGTTCACATGTGGCATCGAAAATGATGATTTAATTCAAAGCATCAGTCTTAGCCTAGTTCACATGTGGCCAGTCTTCTCTGCTGATAGGCATACAACTCAAACATTGTGAAAATTATAGAAAAATATAAGGAAAAAAACAGGATAGTGGATTGGATGGCCATTGAAAAGGGTCAATTTCAGTTGCCTTGCAGGAGAGGATCAGTAGTTGATATAAATCATGATTTAAACTATAAACGGAACTAGTAAAACGTTTTGAAAGTTACTAAGATTTAAAATACAGAATTGGTTAAACAAATCCAGAAAACAACCATATACAAATTGCAAGTCCACTCTTTGCACCAAAGTAAAGAGCTCGAGCATCGAAGCTACCAGAAAGTCATAAATTATAACAGTAAAAAAAAAAAGGAAAAACTACATGCTCCCCATTATCCCCAGATAAGCAGCACCTTTTGAAACCATCTACAAGATAATATGATATATCCTCGGTGGTTCAAGACAATATGTCACAAAGACATTTGAACTCATGCAAAAGCACTACAAACATGGCACAAGATGGCATCAATAACCATGCTTGTATGTCAAGACATCTATCCCTATACCCTAAATATAAATTATTAGATCCAGACATTACAGAGCTATGGGAGACTCCACACACGGACACATGCATCTTCTCCTGCACTTATAACAGTACTCTGGTCACTAAAAGCTAGACCATAAACCCCTCCCAAATGAGCCCCCTTAATTGTAATTCGGCTGGATGCTGGTTTTCCCACCTCATATATCAAAATGCAGGTATCAAGAGAGCCTGTTGCCACTTTAGAGCTATCTGGAGACCATGCAATGCAATTGATACGTGCAGTGTGGTAAACCATGTTCTTAAGTTTCACCTGCAACAGACGCACAATAAAATGCATGTGAAATTTCAATCAAGTAAATCAAAAACCCATCATCATTACCTCAGTAGATTTACTTTTCAAAACAAAACAAAAAACAGTACAGTAAAAATTGAGAGAGCTCTATGACCAGTCACAAACTGGTGAGAATATATTAGTTGAAATGTCATGGAAAAGAGCAATCTCCAATCAGGAGACCTGGTTGAAGAAACTCCTGGATATCGGGATGGTTTAAGAAATTGAACAATGCATGTCAGGAAAGACTGAAGAAATATAGAAACCATGGGAAACTATAAAATTACATGCTCAATGCATACCTTAAAAGAATATGAAGTTTGATGGCCAGGTATATGCTCCTAAATAACATAGGATGCAAGTGTGGGCATATGCATGCAAAAATGATTAATGGATTATGATACATCATCCCCAACTCATGTATCATATTAAACATTCAGATTTGAGAATTCCTACCTCTCTAGTAATACGGTCCCATACAGCTGCTTCTCTATTCAGGTCTCCTGATGCAAACATGGATCCATCAGGAGAAAAGCGGATCGCATTTATTGGACCACGATGTCTTTCAAGGACTGACTCTTCCAGAAGAGTGTCACCTTTGATGGAGTACACACGCAATTTCCCATCCTGACCACCAACCACAGCCTCTGTTCCATCAGGTGATATTGCAGCTGCAGTCACTGCATACCCAACATTAGTAGTTGATACTATTTTTGACCCACGAATAATTATTATCCCAGCATCAGTGGAAACAAAAGTAAGCTCAGGGCAACCAACTGCAACATCTAGATCCTTTGGTTGTGCTCCAATGTCAATTGGTTCTGACTCTTTATGTTGCTCTGATAGCAGAGGTACCCTTCTCACCTGTTTGTCATAAAGCAAAGAATTACAGGTTAAGCATTTTGTAGTATGTACTGCAAGGAAATCAAGTTCCGCATTGAGATTTGACAATGAGGAAAACATGAAATATAACTATGACATTTTTGAAGATTCAATAAATACATCTTTGCTGAAGACAGAAAAAGCCTAAAGGTGAACAACGAACAAAAAATGCTTGAAATTTGAGGGAGCACCAGTGTCGCAATGATGATTCAAAGGTTACTTTGTAAATCCACTGACAATGACAAATAAGTATGTATCCTACTGAAGAAAAATGGAAAAAAAAAAAACAATTGATGAATACAGCAAACCAGACTTTGGAATGGCGCAGGGCCAGGAGGCAGCAAAATAACAGCACTAAGTTGGCCCTATTTGGAGGAGGTCCAGAAACAAGACAAGCAACTGAATCTCAGTCAAAGAGCAACACAACTTCGTAATACTAAGCTGGCAACTTTTCATTTTGAAATGAAAATGGCGTGGCTTATGAGGCCAGACAGCTAGAGTGATGGATTGTCTGTATTTCTCCCTTGACAAGTACCCTATCACTGACATGTTCACGAACTAGGAAGTAGGATAGAAAAACAAAAGGATGCCTATGACTAGTTTTGCACTTGAATAATATGTCAATGCATAGTCCTTATAGTATGGTAATAGATTCCATATTTCACCAAATGTACATATGAAGGGAATGGCTGTGAATATGTCTTTACAAATTTTATATTTTGAAAACAATTAAGGAATCAACACATTACTGCTGACGCATTTCATCATTTAAGTTGACTCCCCCATTGGATCAGAAATCTTTGCACCTTAAAATCTTAGAAAGCTTCGTTAAAAGAATATCTCACTTTTGAAACCTAGAACTGCCATTGATGGCCACTTTATCCTTCCATCTACCATTGATCTTGTTGAAGTTTGTAGCACGGGTAGGTACTTCTGCACAGTCCTTGTGTCTCAGCATGCAAAAGTCACCCACATTCTCCTTGGAACACTTGCTCGAGGTTGAGCAAGTTGCTGATGTAACTTACGCCTAAGTCTAACTTAAGAAAAAACACATTAATATGTTGGCTTATTGAGCTAATAGAAACTTAGGAAAAGTAATTTACTTTAGTGATTTTGTTCTAATCTTAGCCATTGATCTCAAGTCAGGCGAGATCTAATCTCACTCATCAATCACTTTGAGATTAGGGTTAGGATTAAAGTTTTAGCTCAATGTAAAGTTATAAAAGCAAGGTTAAGGAGAGGAGATAGACACAACAACAACAACAGAAGATTGAGAGTGGCATCTTAGTGAGTGGTGTGTTGGGTCCAAGGGCTTGCAGAGAGGCTAGAAATCTAGATAAGCAAGGAGATCAAGCACTGATCTAAGGCAAATCTGTTGGATCCTATTCAAGTTATTGTATTTTATATTTTTCTCAGGTGGGCCATTATCCCAAGACGAGAGCCCGTGTAGTTTGGATTTGTCAATGAAAAAATTCTTGGGTAGAAATTTGTGTATCATTGTGATTGAGATTGCTTCTGTTGAATATTTTGTTAAGAACCTAGCTACGTGTTTATTCAGTAAATTTTTTGCTAGGAATTAAATACCAGGTGCTAGGTTCTAAAAACTAACATTGTATCAGAGCTGGAACTCTAAAGAAAACCGATCTCAAAATCACAAAAGCCAAGTTCATATTGGATTGTCGAGGACAAGTTCGGCCACGATTGTATGAGCAAAATTACTTTTCAAGGGGGCGAAGTAAATTAGCCAACGGTCGAAGAGAAAAAAAAAATTAAAGAAAAGGCCAAAAAAATCTTAGGGCATCATTTATTTTAAAAAAAAGGCAGGTCGTCAGGGTGGCCGACAACCACCAACACTGTCTGACTCCACCGAAACTAGGACAACGGTTGAGTGTTGAAAATTGGGCAGCTTCGAGATGAATTTCCCTTGGGAAACCCTACTGCCCCAAAGGAAAACCAGTATACCCCAAGCAACATTCAAATTTGGTCAAACGAAGAATTCAATTTGGACAAAAGGATTATTATTTAATGTGGTCAAAGAAAATATCATTATGATTAATTTGAATTCATTTATTTCCCTCCAAAAATTATATGTCGGCCCTCAAATAGAACAAGTCGGCTCATCCACAAGAGGTGACCCTTCGTATGATCATTCAACTATATATTGGCATCTTAGCTCCTCCATTTGGCAAGGGATTCAGCCCTCTTCTTAGATAATTTTTGGCCTCCTTTTGTGGTAGTATTTGGCCTCCTTTTGAGGTCTCTTGGACGAATTTCTAGGCACCCTTTTATTGATACTTCTTTATTATTGGATGAGATTTGTACAACATCTATCTTTGTGGATTTGGAAGAATTTTGAATAGCAATTATCTATCTGATCTGACGAGTTTATATGTCATCTTCTTCTATGGTTTGGAGCTTGCATTCCCTGTGATGATATGACTCTATAATAACTCGCATTATGGTATGATCTTATGTGGTCTTTAGCTTGCATTCCCTACGATGATATGACTCTATAACAGCGCACATTATGGTATGATCTTTATGGTTTGCAGCTTGCTTTCCTTGTGATAATATGCCTCTGCGACTTCGTATCTCTACCTCTACAACTTTGTATCTCTGAGAAAGATCGTATACTCCAACAACATCGTATGCAAGACCACATATACTGATGTAAGGCCATATGTCTCCTATACAAAATCGTATGTCTCTCCAATAAGATCATATACCGTATGTCTCTTTAATGAAGCAAGTCTGTAAGCCTCTGTGAGTCGATTTGTGGTTTGGCAAGGCTCACTGGCTCGCATTCCTCAATAGAAGCTCGCATTGTTCATCTTCCTAGTAAGGCCCAATCCCTGTGGCTCTTGCACTATACTCTATAATTCGCACTAAATCTCAATGGTTCACATATCTTTGTGGCTCAGGTTCTAGTTCACATAACATACTACAGTGGCTCACATCAATTCTGGAGAGGCTCATTTGGATCCCAGTAGCTCGCATCTTATCTCTATGGCTAATAAGAAGCTCACTCTTGTATATTTTCGTGGTATGATTTTAGTGACATGTATGTGTGATCATGATAACATGATGGTTGTGACCTTGCACATGACAATGCTCTTATGGCAGTATTCTTGATGGCAGTGACCTTAGTTGATAAGGCAGTGATCTTGTTTGATATGGCAGTGTCTATGATACATGATGTAGTGACCCTAATAGCAATGCTTCTTGTTGGCAGTACTTTTAATGATTGAGATCTCATTGACAGGGATAACCTAGCCTTGACATGGCAATGATGGTAGTGACCTTGATGGCAGAGACCTTGTGCCTCGCAGAGACTGGCAATGTATCTCTAATGTATGT
This sequence comes from Pinus tabuliformis, assembly GCA_031772625.1. Lineage (NCBI taxonomy): Eukaryota > Viridiplantae > Streptophyta > Pinopsida > Pinales > Pinaceae > Pinus > Pinus tabuliformis. Next base: position 931,047,783 of record CM062812.1, on the reverse strand, counting down.
TGATATCTTGTCAGTGAGGATGACAGATATATTGTTTCTAGTGAATTGTGATATGGCAACATCTCTCTATATCATTCAGTTCACAAATGAAGTTGTGAACTGACTTGGATTGGCCCTAGGAGGCCTAATGTGATTGGTATATGTACTTTGTATCTCACTTGAACATTTAATGAATATCTAATAGAAAAATTTGGTTGGGTTTTCCCCCTTGTGGGGTTTTGCCCTGGTCTCAAACCTAAATCCTGTGTCTCTATTTTTGCATGTTTTCTTCTATTGTTCCTTACTATTTCACCAAATTGTTGATATTGTTCTCTACATAATTGCTAATGTTTATATGATGTTATGGGGTGAATATGATGTAAAATGTTAAAAATATTTGAAAATGCAATTATCTACAGCAAAGAACAATCTAGCCCTATAAAATTTAACATTGAGGAGGCTACGAAGGGTTTAGCCGATAAGCATGACAACAGCCTTGGCATTGTTAGAACCAATCGCAAACGGGTGAAGGAAAGTAGTGGTCGAGACAGGTTAGCGAGAGGAAGCCACGAGATGGTTTTGGGGCAGTAGTTAGTCAAGAAGCAAGTTGATATCAGACCACAGAGAGTAGCAACAGTCGTGCACAGAACAAGGATGACACGACAATTGTTTGAGCAATCAAGGAGGAGGTAGCTACAAGGACCGAGCTGAGTTCAACAGTGCTAACAAGAGCAAGTGTTGTGAGTTGGATCACAAGTCAAATTCATGTTGTTGTTGATAGAGATTAGAGCAAGCTATCGAACCCGACAGCTATAGGGGTGGCAGAAGGGTTGACCATGAGAGCAAGACTGCAGATGTCGACATGGGGGGCCAAGAGTGGTCGCAAACATGCACAATAGCTTGGGGGGCAGCAACAAATCGGTGGTAGCAGAGGTCGAAAGGCTACCACAAGGAACAAGCAACTATCAAGGAGCATGTCAGCACAGGTAGCTAGCCACCAGCGAAGGAGTCTAGTAGACAGCGAACGCAAGTAGATTCGATAAGCGGCATAGTGTCACTAGGTGCAACATAGGGCACAAGGCCATCGACCAACTAGAAACAATGGGTGGTTGGACTTCTTGTCCCCCAAATTGAACACAAAATTGAGACAAAGCTTAGCGCAAGGGTTGACACTCTGATCCCTACCCTCTCTGTTTAAGTTGTCTCCTTATTTAACAATGCCATTACTCAGATTTAAACAAATTAGGTCAGCTTGACTTCACCATGAAATTAGTCCCAAAACTTGAATGAGAAGCTTACAAAAACAAGAAATTAGTCCCAAAACTTGAATGAGAAGCTTACAAAAACAAGCTATTACTTATTAGAGTTATTAGGCTTATTTGGAGGTGTTTAATACTTGATTATGCCATTGTTTAGATTAGTCTTCAGATCTGGTTATTTATAACAGCCAACAAAAGAGAGGAGAGGAGAGAGGATTAAACCCTTTAGGCCTACCGACCTAGATTCAATGGAAAACTTGTCTTGTTGGGGCACAAAAGAGGCTAATTTTGACTTGAAAGAGCAATGTAAAACTTCCAACACCTGCAACCACCAATGATTAGACTGAAAACCAAAGGAATGCTCTCAAAACCCCACAGCTACGGCAACTCTAGGCCTGGGACTATGATAGTTGAGCAAATATGGCAAGTACAAGCCCCAAAACTTGATGTGTATCCTTTAAAACTTGGAGATTGGCCTTTGAAAAGTTCTACAACTCAAATCAATGTTATCGGAACCGAACCAATTCAAGTGGAACCGGCCGATCCGACCGGTTGGAGGCAAAACCGATCCAAACCAGTGCGCAAGGCCCGCAGCCTGGGCATAAAAAAACGAATTTTTTTATTTTTTTTCCTAGTTTCTAGCGCTACTCTAGCCCCTCCCCTCCCCCTAAAGCTATTTAAACACCCCCACCCCCTCTATTTCACTCACACTATTCGTTCGAGTCTCTTGCAATTCTTGAGTTGAGTTCGATGAAGAGAATTCGAAGATTTTTTCACAGGGTTTTTCTAAGGGAGATTTTTTGCAGATTTGAAGAGTTGATTGGAGTCTTGGAGCACTGTTGGGTTGGCAGATTTTCAAGCTACTTCAAAGGAAAAAAAATCTCAGAGATCTTTGGGTTTTCTTCAGTGGATTTTGGAGCTAGTGGAAGAATTTTTTTTTTTTGTTGGGGCTGCTACATAGCTGATTTCAGAGGATTTTGGAGTTGATTTTCTCCAAAAAAAAATAGGGGGTAAATCAAGAATATTTTTGCCATTTTTTTTGTTCCAATTGTCTCCAAAAATCAGTTTTTTTCTCAAAAAAAATTAAAAACCCAGTGTTTTTTTTGCATATTTGTAGGGGCTGCTCCAAATCTGATTTTAGAGGATTTTGGAGCTGATTTTCTTTAGAAAATTAAGAGAGAAATTCAAGGTATTTTTTTCAACCATTAATGTTCTATTTTTCTTCAAAAATCTATTCTTTTTTCCCTAAAAATTTTAAAACCCTAGTGTTTTTATGCAAAATTCAGATTTGTAATTTTTTGTTGGAAAAAAATGTGGCCGTTATTTTCTTCTATTTTTTCTCAAAAATTATTGAAATTTGCAAGGTTATTTTGAGGGATTTCGTTGGCAAATTTCTGAGGGAGATTTTGGAGCTGATTGAAGAGTTTATTTTCAGATTGGTTGGAGCTTCTTCTCTTCTCAAAATTTACAAATCTTCTTAAGGGATTTCATTGTCTCTACTCTTTTATTTTTCTATAAAAAAAAATGCCATAGAATTCTAAAAACCCTGGGGTTTTCTATGCAAGTTTTTCATTTCTTCCTCATGGCCCCCAAAAACAAGAATGATCCAGCTTGGGTTCACTGCCATTTAAATGAACAAGGGATAAAAATCTAACTATTGTGGGAAAAAAACTAACGATGGGGGGATCCGTAGAATTAAAGAACACCTAGCACATTGGAGAGAACAAGTAAAACCTTGTGAAAATGTTTCTGACAATCTTAAAGCAAAGATGCAAAGTTTAATTGAAGCCTAAAATGAAGAAAAGGGGAAAATAAAAGAATTAAAAAAATAGGCAAAAGTCAAAGGGATGATGTTATGCTTAGTGACCCTGATTTTGAAGAATATGTGCCCAGTTTTGAAAATTCCTCTAGTTTCCCTGCTACAGTTAGAAAGGGTAGTTCAAGTGCTTTTAACTTGAAGAGGACAGCAACCTATAAAGGGATTGACTCCTTCTTTGTACCCCGCACCACCCCTGGTTCTCAACCAAACCTTGATGTTAAATGGAAGAAGATAGAGGAGGTTGCATATGAATGCATTGCTAGATGGTGGTATGATGCAGACATACCTTTTAATGCTACTAATTTTGCATATTATCAGCCCATGATTGATGTTATAGCTTCATGTGGAGCAGGCTTCAAAGGCCCTAGCTTTCATGATATCAGGGGGCCACTTTTACAAAATGAGGTCCAAAGAATACAAGAGTACCTTACAGAGTTCAAGCAATCATGGACCAAAACAAGATGCACAATTATGTCTGATGGATGGACTGATGATAGATCTCGCACCATACTAAATTTCTTAATTTCTTGTCCAAAAGGTACTATGTTTGTCAAATCTATTGATGCATCTAATCAGGTAAAGAACGCACAATTGCTATTTCGTCTTTGGATGAAGTAGTTATGGAAGTAGGCGTTGAGAATGTTGTACAAGTTATCACAGATAATGCCTCTAACTATGCTGCAGCGGGAAAGATTTTGGAGGAAAAACACCCAACCATTTGGTGGTCTCCATGTGCAGCGCATTGTTTGGACCTCATGCTTGAGGATATCGGCAAAATTGAGTGGGTGAAGAAATGTGTGGAAAATGAAAAATCCATAACCACGTAAATCTACCACTCATGGGGTTTGAACCTTATGAGAAAGCACACTGGGTAAAAAGCTTGTTCGATCAACCATCACACGATTTGCAACCAACTTCCTTTCGTTGCAATCCCTTGTTCAACAAAAATCGAATTTGAGGAAGATGTTTTCATGTGATGAATGGAATTCATCTCAATGGAGCAAAAACGCTGAAGGGAAACAGATGGTTGACCAAGTATTTGAAAAAAGATTTTGGTCAAAGACAGAGGAGATTGTGCTATTTAGTGAGTCCCTTGTCAGAGTTTTTGTGGATGGTGGATAGTGATAAACCTGACATGGGGCTTGTTTATGAGGCCATGGATTGGGCCAAGGAATAAATAAAGGCAACATATGGGGATAAAGACAAAAGTACATTCCTCTATGGAGAATCATTGATGAAATATGGAACAAACAACTCCATAGAGCTTTACATGCAGTTGGCTACTACTTAAATTCAAGGTATGTAATTTTGGATTCCAATGCTCATTGCTTATAAGTTATAACTTATAAGTTTTAATTTTTAGTTTTTTTGACTTGATGAATATGTTTTTGTTTTCTTAATTTTGAAGGTACCATTACACTACAAATTTTGACGCTGATGGGGAGGTTTTAGGGGGATTGCATGGTCCCAAATTCCAAGACTCAAGATCAAATTCATAACAAGCTCTTGAATTTCAGTGAGAGTATTGGTACCTTTGGAATTTCTATGATTGTAAGAAATAGAACAAAGAGTCCCTAGGTAAGAACTGTCAAAATTTGCAAATTCTTATATTTACCCATTTCAACTTGAATTTTGCAATCGTTGAGTCCAAGTTTCAACTTTCAAATTCATTTGCTAATACTTTTTTTCCTTCCACCCTTTTTGCAGCCTATTGGTGGCAACAATTTGGTAGTGAATGCCCTCAATTGCAAAAATTTGCAATTCAAATTTTGAGCAAGACATGTAGTGCTTCAAGGTGTGAGCGGAATTAGAGTGTTTGAGCATATACACACTAAGAGGAGGAACCGTTTGGAGCAAAAGCATTTGAATGACATGGTTTTTGTTCAGTAAAACCTTAGGTTGAGGCATAATCAATTGCTAAATAAAACCCCAAAATCAAGCAACATTGTCTTGGGTGACTTTGATCCAACATCAAAATGGGTTGTCGAGAGTCAAGCACCAGCATTTGACAATGAAGACCTTTCTTGGTTGGACTTGGACCCACCTCCATAGGATGCAGAGGAAGATATATCAGAAGCACCAGTAGCAGCTTCAAGGCCAGGGGAATCAAGCCATAATCCCATTGCAGACTTCGATGCTACTCGTTCCTCAAATGAGGATGAGGAGGATGATCAGGAATCGGATGATGATTTTGATGATGATTAATGATTTGATCATTGATTTGTTGTAGTTGTAGCTTGTAGTATTGTAGGTTGTAGTATAATACTATGATCTATCATGTTATTTTGGACTATAAAGGCCTTTTAGAGCCTGCTTCTTGATGTTTGTAAAATTTTGGTTCAATGATGTTTTGCACCAAGTGTTATTTTGGTTATATGCACTATTACTTGCTATATAAATGAGAACTTTTGCATATTTGTGTATAAATGGTTTGGATTCATATGGATGCACATGAATATATCTGTTTTTCTTTAAAATATGAATATTTTATGTGTTTTTGGTAAACCGGTTTTTTTCTGGCTCCGGTCAGTTCCTGGTCCACAAGCTTTTCCGTTTCGATGACCGGTCCGGTTCTAATAACATTGACTCAAATATATTAGTGTAAAAGCAAGATTGATGATGGATCAGCCCACTTAGAGCATGCGGCTAGGGCTTTTAAGCCCTCTACTGCTTGTGGCCAGGCCTAGAAGTGGCCTTAAGTCTAAAGGCTAGGCCTCAAAGGCCTTGGATGATAAAACAAATGAACTTTAAGCCCTTGAAACCCTTCTTCAATGGATAATGAACCTGCAAAACCAAGATTGGTCCACAAATTCACAATTTTTCAAGCCCAAATGAGATCAGAAAAACTCAATGCCAATCTAATGATGGAAACTCCTTAAAACCCTTTGCCAAAAGTGATATTTAGGTCTGCAATCACAAAATATTAGTGCCAAACCACATGTAATGAGGTTACTAGTCCCCTTTAAGGATGCGGCTAGAACTATTAGCCCAAGATAAGGTTGCGGCCATCCTCTAATGGCCACTTAGGGGTTGTGGTTAGGGCTACATGCCCTCAAACCCCTGCAGCTAGATCTCAAAGGGCTTAAAAATCTTGCGGCTAGGCTAGATAAGCCAAAAAATGTTGAAAAGATGTCCAAAACAATGATTATGACCTTGGGAAACCACCTGCAAAACCACTTCAGATGTTAAACACTTAAGAACCCCCAAATTCTATAGTGAATTAACTGTCTAAGGCTAGCGACTTCCTCAAGGAGGCTAAACATTGAGATTTTGTCACTTGGGTCTTGTAGCTTGGGGCATTTAGACCCCAAATCAACCCTCAAATGTTGAATGCTCTCCTTCGTTTGGCTGGACGGCTCCTTCTTAGGCAAATTTAGGCCCAAACCCTAGTCGTCTAGGCTAGGTGAGTGTCTCAAGCCCCTTACATCAGATTTGTCTATGAATCCTTGAGCTAATGGCACCTACAAGTCGAATAAAGAGAACCAAGCCACAAGATCTACAAAATTCTAAAATAAAAACCCAAAAATCTTATTTACAAAAAGAAAAATAATAAACAAGGGTTAGAGGTCCACGGGGTCTTAGATAGATGGTGATCAGGTGCTCTATTAAGGCACTCCTTGATGTGAAGTCATCGATACAATTCCTCGCCCCGATCAGGGTGATATATTGGACATGATGATGTAGTCCCACCAAGCTTACAAAAAAAAAATATACAAGGGTTAGAAAATTATTTACAATATCTACAAGAGAAATATTAGCTCTTTTAGCAAATGAATCATTTAAAGCCCAGGTAGATTTTGAAAATAGTGCCAGAAATAATTTTATTTAATGTACAAGCCAAGTCCCTACACCATAAACTGTTAGATAAGCTCGAGGTCCAAACAAGATGTGGTCACCTCAAAGTCCATGAACTTGGGGGTTTTCCCCAAGGGCTCAATCACCTGAAAATCTCTACACACTCGAAAGATGGATTATTAGTTTCAAAGGGGTTCAATTCACACAAATCGACTAGAAATCTAGAGATGCCTAGTAGATTTACCAGCTTCAATGTGTTTACTCTAACCCAATACCTAAAGCAAGAAACATGTGCTAATAAATAATCCAACCACTGGCTATGAAACAATAATCTTCAGTTAAAGAACAAATTTAAAGCATTAAACCCATTCAACACATACCATGAATCATCAAGAAAGAGACACCTTGAATTGAAACCCCAAAGACTTTTATTAAAAGTATTCCAGCAGAGCTTAGCTCAGTACAAAAAAAAAAAATTGATCCAGAGGAAGTTCCCAGTTACAATTAGGAGCTTGAAAGCTTCCTTATATAGAAAAATCGGAGGGATTATCTCCTCCAAATGGAAATAATGGCTAGTTGCACCGATCCATGGCTTGATCCTTGAAGAAAAAAATCGATCCCTTGATTAGCTTGAACAAATCTCCAAAAGAATTTGATTTGCCTTGTCCATTGTGTTGGAGGGGTCAAACCTTGACTTCTGGACCATGGAGGACCTCCAAAAAATTGAATTATCGTTACTTGTGCAAAATATTCAATTGCTTGGTCCAAAAACTTTGATTTGTTGGAAAATAATCTTCTCTGACCCAACAAATTTCTGGACTAGGTCCTTCTGCCTTGGAAATGAGGCTTTTATCCTTTGACTTGAATATTTTTCTTTGAAAATAGCCTCAAATAATTTTTGAATGATTTTTCCACTTGGAGGTGTTGATTTCTAGTAGCATCGAATGTGCTCTAAGTCTCAAATTTTGCAGGGAGGCTTGGGCACATGTATTCCAAAGAACCCAAAAGTGTTTTGGGAAATTCCACCCAAAAACGGTTTTATTAAAATAATTAATTATTTTTAAAGGGACCCTAAGTCTAAACTTAGGAAAATAAAATAATTAATGGGTATTAATCTAATTGTGGGTGTAAAGTCTAGAAGAAGACGAGGATCAAGCAGAAATGATCTTAGCCATTGATTAGCTTCTAATTTGGGTCGTTGAATGTCAACGAGGAGATTATTTAAGGAGGCTTGAGGACCATTTGGAAAAACATACAGAGAGTTCAGAGAATTGATTTTCTAAAGCAGAGCAACTGCCGGGAGATTTTCGATAGTGAGTTGTTGCAGTGAGGGGCAGGGATAGTTGGGTTGGAGTATCTTCTCCCGGACCCAGGATAAGCAGTAGAGAGAGACCAAAAGGGTTGACGTTGGGCCAGAAGGGCCCATGCAGAGCTTAACGTTGAGCCAGAAGGGCTCACGCAGAGACAGCGCAATCATCCAGAGTAAAAGCCTGAGTTTTGTAGAGCAGCTAACGTTTCTGAGCCAAGAGGGCTGGAAACTGCTCTGGAAGGCAAGATGTTTCCCATTTGAGCTAACGCAGAGCCTTTCGAGGTTGACACAAGGCCAGCGCAAAGATAGCCTAGGACAGTTGGTTCAGCTACCGGAACAATTGGAATTTTCCGGGTAAAGTGAGGTAATCTCACTAAGTTTTTCTGCCAGTTTATTTTCTCTGTAACTGGATTGTCGCAAGGGCATCCAGAGTTGTATTCAAAAACTAATGCTTAATAATATAAAACCCTCAGAGTTGTTGCACCGGTTTTCCCGCATTGGGTTTTTTCGAGGACATTTGTTCAAAAAACACTATGTCACTTGTGTGTATCTTTCTCTGTTGTTCTGTTCTTGTTTTGGGCATATAATTTAAATGGTTTAGGTTGCATTGTGTTAGCTTCAATATTTGTTGTAGGAAGCAGTAAATAATTTGTTTCAAAGATTAACAAATAGGAGAAGTTTAATCAATTGTTGCAGTAGTAGATTCGGGTGGGATTCTCGAATTTTCACATGGTATCGGAGCTAGTGCAGGTGAAGCAAGAAGAACAGTGCCAGAGAACCCAGCGCTGAGCAAAAGAGGGAGGTCGAAAAAGCTGCAGGAGGCAGCAATTCAAAACCCCAGAGGGTTTGCGCAGTTCTAGCTGGAGGGCTGAATTTTGAGGTAGTCTCTCTCTGAGTGAGTCGACAGAGAGGACTTCCAGTTCGAGATCTTGTCGGGGAAGAGGGAGCAGCACTAAAGACTCAGCGTGAGGAAAAGTTGGAGGGACGCAGTGTTTTTTGCAAGCCATTCTGCTGGGCAGAAAGACGTCAGAAGAGAAGGAAGAAGCACGGTTGAGGGAAGTTTTCCTCAGTAGACTTCCCGCCACGAAGTCCGCTTTCTTATTGGCTGAGCAGCAACAGTAAGAACCAGAAAGGAGATTTTCGACATTTTTTAACTTTTCAGTGGCAGGGATGGCAACCAGTGGCTTGAGGGATCAGGATAGGTTGGACGGAGCATCCAACTATGTCATCTGGAAGGCAAGGATGTGATTCCTTCTAGATGAGCATGCCCTCAAGATATATATCGATAGCATGGTAGTTGTGCCTACAGATGCAAATCCATTGAAGAAGTATCGAGCTGAGATGAATCCTCGACGAAGTGAAGAATCATGTGGTCTGTCACATCGCTAATAGAGGGACTGCTAAAGAGATGTGGGATGCATTATCTATGTTGTATCAAGGATCTTCTCAGCAGCAGAAGATGTACTTGGAGCAAAAGCTGAGATCTACTTAGATGCAAAAGGGGGAGCATGTGGATCCATTCCTCACGAAGCTTCAGGAGACCCGTGATGAGTTATCTATTGTGGGGTCTACACCTCAAGACTCAGAGTTGGTTAGACTGGCCCTCAATTCTGTCTCAAATGAGTGGCAAGTCTTTGTCCAGAGTATCCTGGGCAGGGCGACTTTACCAAATTGGGATGAGATGTGGGTAGCTCTCAAACAAGAGGAGCTGAGGAGAGACTTGGTCAAGTGCAAGCTTGACAGAAGCAGCAGCAGTGGGTCGAAGCCCAAGGAGGAGGAGGATAATACAACCCTTGCATTGAAGGGGTAGCAAGAGCAGCGGAGACGTAAGAAGGACGTCTCGAAGATAAAGTGCTTCAAGTGTGGTGAAATGGGTCACTACGCAACACAGTGTCCTCTCAGGAAGAAGGACAAAGATGAGAAGCATGATCCGAAGGCTGCACCTGTGCAGATCGAGGAGGCAATATTCCACCAAGGTTCCGGGACGAGGGGGCGAGGGAGTGAGGAGGTGCGGGAGCAACCTATGCAAAAGCTCCCCACCATTTTTTAGGAAACGTGGGGGAGTGTCAGGGTCTTAAAAACTTATAAATATAAAATATAATTTATTAATTGATTCCACTATGACAATTGAAAAGCTGCAAAGCATGATCATTGATATGAATATCATTATCTAAATTTCTAATATCATATAAATTTAAAATTCTAATTTATAATCATACATCATAAACTAAACAATCTATTACAAAATTCACCAAACCAAACCAAACCACTTAAACTAAACAATCTATTACAAAATTCAATCCCAATTTTACCCATAACAATCAAATCTAATGTTTTCTTTTAGACCTGCAAGAACAACTTTATAAAGCACGGTGTGAAATTAAGGATAAGCCACTTAGCAATACAATTTTTCTCACAAGCCACGGCAATCTTCCCTCGAAATCCTTAGCTTCTTACGGGATTAAAGGCCATGCGGTCTGAGCGGGCGTTGCTTCAAACTTTCAAGAACAGTTGCTGCTTAATAGCATAATTATATTCATTTCAAATCTCCAGAGATCTCGACAATTCTGCTAAACCAGACACATATATTAAGTCAATGACAGAAATCGTTGCATCTATAAAGTCATCAAAAATACAAATATAATGCTGAGAAGGGAGTGTCTTCAGTCAACCACTTTCTTCCAACGTGTATATACATTCTATATGAAAATTTCGTACACCATTTCGTCAAACGAATATGCACATCCTGGAGTTTATGTATATATATTTGGAGTGATCAAAATACATTGTTTTCCAGCGATATAGGAATGCGAGTGACGTTATTTAAAGAATATGAGGGTGGTGCGTGTACTTATACCTTGGAGACTCTGGTATCTAGAAATATTAACAATTATATTACTTATTAGTGATGGGGTTGAGTCGTTTCTTCATCCTGCAACAAAACATGCTCTACATATGTGAGATCAGGATACGACTTGATGTTGGAATCTTACACCCTGTCATATTATCAACCTCCAAAACATTAGCAGTGGAAGATGTAGACGGGAAACAACCCCCCTCATCCCCCTTTTCGGAAACGCCCCCTCAAAAAAGGGAAACGACCCCCTGGCACGTCCCCTTGAGTTTCCTCATTTTTGGGAGTGTGGGGAAACGTCCCCTACTCGTCCCCAAGTCCCCGGAGCATGAGGGAGCGAGGAAACTAGACCCCTAGGGGGGGGGGGGGGGGGGAGTCCCCGTGGAACACTGCAACCAGGATACCTCCAGGAGGGAGGTGGGCTGATATGGAGTTGTAGTTCGAAAGAGCTACAGATGGGCAGGATCCTTGAGGAGCCCACCTTTGGGATCATTGTCTTGCTACAGGAGCCCAGAACTAAAGTAGCAGGATGGACTAGTGTCGAATGGTGTCGAGGAGTGTCGGAGAGATAGTAGCAGTGGCAAGGAGCGCCAAAGGCTAAGCAGCGCAAAGCAGAGTTGGAAGCAATGCAGATGGCACAAAGCTGTAGTCAACAGCAGCGCAGTAGATTCAGAAGGTCAGCGCAGATACTAGCAGCAATCAGGCTCCAACATTCACATGGTATCATACTAAACACAGTTAGTTCAGTAATTTGGGATGCTTTTCTGTTGTTGATGCAGTAGCAGCAGCAGTTTGCAATGCAGAGGAAGTTGGCAATGGCAATGCTAGCCGCAGCACGGATGTAAAAATTCAGAGGAAGTTGCAGTACGAATGCAGTGTTAATAGTGGCAGGGTCAGCAGCAATACAGATGCAGCATTTGCGCAGTGGTTGGTGGACAGCATGTCAGGCATCGGTAGTGCAGAAGGAGATGTTATAGAACATAGAGATGCTTCAGCAGGTTGCATTGCTAGAGCACATTCCTCGCTAAGAGGGAGTGTTGATTTCTAGTAGCATCGGATGTGCTCTAAGTCTCAAATTTTGTAGGGAGGCTTGGGCACATGTATTCCAAAGAAACCAAAAGCGTTTTGGAAAATTCCACCCAGAAACGGTTTTATTAAAATAATTAATTATTTCTAAAGGGACCCTAAGTCTAAACTTAGGAAAATAAAATAATTAATGGGTATTAATCTAACTTTGGGTCTAACTTCTAGAAGAAGACGAGGATCAAGCAGAAATGATCTTAACCATTGATTAGCTTCTAATCTGGGTCGTTGAATGTCAACGAGGAGATTATTCAAGGAGACTTGAGGGTCATTTGAAAAAACATACAGAGAGTTTAGAGAATCGATTCTCTGAAGCAGAGCAGCTGCTGGGAGATTTTCGATAGTGAGTTATTGCAGTGAGGGGCAAGGATAGTTGGGTTGGAGTATCTTCTCTAAGACCCAGGATAAGCAGCAAAGAGACACCAGAAGGGTTGACATTGGGCCAAAAGGGCCCATGCAGAACTTGACGCTGAGCCAGAAGGGCTCACGCAGAGACAACACTATCATCCAGATCAGAAGTCCGAGTTTTGCAGAGGAGCTAACGTTTCTGAGCCAGGAGGGCTGGAAACTGCTCCAGAAGGCAAGACATTTCTTAGTTGAGCTAACACAGAGCCTTTTGAGGCTGACGCAAGGCCAGCGCAGAGATAGCTGAGGATAGTTGGTTCAACTGTCGAAACAACCAGGATTTGTCAAGTAGAGTGAGGTAATCTCACTAAGTTTTTATGCCAGTTTATTTTCTCTGTAACTGGATTGCCAGAAGGGCATCCAGAGTTGTATTCAAAAACTACTACTTAATAATATAAAACCCTCAGAGTTGTTTCACCGGTTTTCCCGCATTAGGTTTTTCTGGGGACATTTGTCCAAAAAATACTGTATCACTTGTGTGTATCTTTCTTTGTTGTTTTGTTCTTGTTTTCGACATATAATTTAAATAGTGTAGGTTGCAGTGTGTTAGCTTCAATATTTGTTGTAGGAAGGAGTAAATAATTTGTTTCATAGATTAACAAATAGGAGAAGTTTACTCAGTTGTTGCAGTAGTAAATTCCGGTGGGATTCTCAATTTTCATAGGAGGGTAATTAATTATTCCATTCATTTTATTTTTCACACAAATTAATTAATTTTTTGGCTAATTATTTTCTTTTATTCTTGCTAGAAAATAATTAAGACTCAAGAGGGGATTAAATATTTTTTCCAACTTCTAAAATACTTTTGGCAATGGTGTCTAATCATGAGTAACCACTCACCAAAATATTTTTACATCAAGATATTGCAAAATCAACCCTTAGAAGGGGAAATTACACATAGACTCAAACTTTTAAGATAGCCAAATTTTGTGACTCAAGACAAATGATCTAGTATGATAAAGTACAAAGGCTCAGTAACACTAGGACTCACCTAAGACCTTGTCAATGAGCTCCACGCTAGCTTTGGGGTATATCTAGGAGAAAAACTCTGCCAAATATGCGTGTATAGAAACACAGATAATTTGGTAAGGTTAAAAAACTCCCTCGAGTGAAATGTTTTGAGAAGAATCATAGGCTTACCTAGGTGTTGTTACATGGCTTAATATTCATACTAGAATATTTTTTACAATATAGAAGCAGAATTTGGGATTACAATGATGATATTGACTCAAAAATTGTATTTGAATGCTTTATACTCTGCTTCTTGGACTGTTGACATGTAAATGGTCAACAGGGCCCGAGTCATTAGCACAAGATACATCCACTGGAAAAGGTCTCAAGGATACCCAAGCCGAAAGGGAAATGCCACCAGTGGGTACAAGCCAGTCAATGTCGAATTCAACCACGAACAACCGACAAAGAGGTCAGGCAGGACTGTGAGCAAGTTCTGCAACTATGAAGTGGTTGACAAGCAAAGTGTAGGGTTGTGCGGGTTTAGTGGAGTTAGTCATTGGGCGTTATTCTAAGTTGATAGGGTTGCAGAGAACTGTGCAAGGAGATAGCACAGAGGATCATGCCACAAGCAAAACACCCTTCTGGCATGATCAAGTAGTTGCGAGTCACAATGGCTAGCCAGAGTCGCCGGGCAGGGGAACTATTGCGATAGGCAATGAGTGTTGGCAAGGTTCAGCCAGCGAAGTAGGTACAAAGGACAATACTAGCAACCAACAGGATTGGCGGTGGTCAACCTAGGGAGAGAGGGAGACCATACCAATCGAGGGTTTGGTAGTAGAGTTCATGGATGTCTTAAATGACTAACACTAACCCATAGCAATGCTAGAAGGACTTAGCACTAGAGCAATGACAAGCATTGAAGTGACAAAGAACAAGGAGCGGGAGGCTCCTAAGATTGAGTAGCTCAGAAGGAATCACCCTTCAAGTTCAGGTAGGGAGGAGCAACTGGCAAATTCCTCCACGTCTGTCAAGAAGGTTTTTCAAGAGCAGGAGGCTTCTAGGTGCAACGCCAAGGGGAGTCCGACTTCGAGGATATTTCTAGACCAGGTGGCAAAAAGGCTTTGAGTTCAAAAGGAGTAGCTAAGGCAACGAAAACAAGTGCAGGATCCAAGACAGTTTCAGGGGGCAGAAGTACCTCCCTCACTAAGAGAGAGTGTTGAAGTTTGTAGCTCGAGCAGGTACTTATGCACAGGTCTTGTGTCTAGGCATTCAAAAGTCGCCCACAATCTACTTAAAACACTTGCTCTAAGTGGTTGAACAAATTGTTGATGTAACTTAGCCTATGTCTAACTTAGGAAAAAGCACATATTAATATTTTGGCCTATTGAGCTAATAGAAACTTAGGAAAAGAAAAGTAATTTACCTTAGCCATTTTGTTTTAATCTTAGTCATTGATCTCAAATTAGGCGAGATCTAATCTCGACCATCAATCACTTTGAGATTAGGGTTTTAGCTCAATGTAAAGTTATAAAAACAAGGTTGAGGAGAGGAGATAGACACAACAGCAGCAGCACAAGATTGAGAGCGGCAACTCAATGAGTGTCGTGTTAGGTCCAAGGGAGTGCAGAGAAGCTGGAGATATAGATCTGGAGATATCAAAGTTTTTGTATTTTGTATTTTTCTCAAGGGGGACATTATCCCAAGACAAGAGCCCACGTAAGTTTGGTTTTGTTAACGAAAAACTTGTTGGTCAGAAATTTGTGTATCATTATGATTGAGATTGTTATTTGCTTCCACTGAATATTTTGTGAAGAACCTAGTTGTGTGTTTATTCAGTAATTTTTTTGCTAGGAATTAAATGTCAGATGTTGGGTTCTAAAAACTAACATATCCTGATGATCTTTTAGCTACCAGATGGCAAAACCAACCTAAGATGGGGTGGAAGGAAAAAGTCATGGCTTAGAAGTAGCAAAAACCGAACACCAAAATAGAAAGACTGAAAACAGAACCAATGACTGGAAAAACAACAACAAAAGAAAAACAAGGAAAACCAAGCAAGAGGGCTTTGCATTGTCCTTACAGGACTCATCATAACTCATTACTAGAAACAGAATGTTCACCTATTTTACAAACGTGGCATTCCTTATAGGTCCATATTTCAACCCCTAAACGACTTGGTAGATGCAGAGTCCATATCAGACAACAAGCAGTCCACAGTTTTCCATTTCTTCTTTCTTTTGAGATACAGTAAAATTAAATCCATAAGTGTGTTCTGTGACTCTATCAAGAGCATAATGACACTACTGATAGGATTCTTCATGCCATACCCCCTTTTTCACATTCAAATCCTTTTGCAAGCTGGTGAAAATGTTTCCCAGGCCATGAGAACCACTTCCCAAACTGGAAAATTGTTCCCATACTTTGGGAGACGTATACCATATTATTAGAAACAGTTATTAGCCATGGAAAACGTTTCTTGCGTTCAGAATCCAGATTTCAACCTCTGGACGACAACTTAGTAGATGTAACAGTAAATTCCATGTCAGGAAACAAGCAGTCCACAATTCACCAGTTCTTCTGAGATACATTAAAGCCAGATCCAAATTCTGCGATACATTAAAACCAGATCCAGAAGTGTGTGTTCTGTGATTCTATCAAGCGAATAACAACAGTATTGATTATTCATGATATACCCCCTTTTTAACACACTTCCCTTTTAAACTTTTCGTTTTGCCAGCAAGGAAGTCGAAATGTTTTGCAGATGATACAAAACATTTCCCAAACTCGAAATTTCCACATTTTGGGCTATATCCCAAATTATGAGAAACAGTTCTTGGCCATGGAAAACATTTGTCGTGGCCTGTGAACCATCTCTCGGATATTTCAGTACTATGGGAATAGTCTTGGATTTGAATCACAGACAAATACTTCACAAATCCAAGGTTCCTTGCACTCACAAATCAGACCTGGGTGCATTGGGCTTTAAAGGCATATCTGATAAACCTCATTGTCTTTGAGCTGTGCTTTGTTTGCTTCTTTCTGCAAATAACATCTGAATACTGTCCTCACGATTTCCACCTTTGCATGTTCTATGGACAACCTTACAGGGTATAGCCTACAAATGTCCATGAATGGGTGTTTGATGGATTTCTCAATCAATTTGTTATGCAAAAAGATTGTGGAACTTCTTCCAATCATTCTACACTCTTTCCACCAGGCATTCCCATCCCCTTTCTATTCCAGGCTTGCTCTTTGTGCCCCAGGTTGTCACTTTCAAGTTTCAAGTTTCAAGCTCTTCAATGGGTCCATAATCACATAGTAAAAAGTTAAAACCAATATCTATTTTGGACATGATAAATGGGCCAACAATCCTTGCCTTTCTTACATTGTTGTTGTTCACAAATCCAGATGTGCTCATAAAAATTACAAAACACACCTTTGGATTGTTAATTGTCAATTTTGTTAAGGTTATCCTCTCTGAAATCTAGGTAAGGCCCAAGCGCATTTAAATTGTAAATTATTGGATAAATGAATGCTAGACCAGTACTAAACAGTTAGTTCTCGTAAACATGGGGTTCAGCAAGGCAAAGTGAACTTCCAACGATGTGATTTTATTAACTTCCTAGTGTATACCTTGCTCATAAGATGGTTATGAACAGATGAGCATCAGAAGACATTTTACTCTCTATATACAAATGGCATTATGGTAAGAGTAAGAAAAAAATTTAGCAGCATCCAATAAGGAACTTTTAAGATACATGATTGGGAATGACAAACTAAAAGCAAAGTGATGTAATTTACAAACTGTGAAATACTGTGCACATAACAATAAATACAAATTATGTCACTTTTCAATCCCTCATTGTAATCAACTCTATGCTACATGCCTACATTTTCTTTGACATATACCATGAATTGCATCTAAGATGTAGTTCATGTTGAAAGAGAAGAAAATCGGTGTGCAATTTTCAACAAAGCATGAGAACAAGTGCTCAGACGTAGATACAAATTTCAGAAGTTCTAAGCAAGAAGGAGGCTTCACCTTATTATCAAAACCACAAGTTACCAGCTCTCCTTCAATTGTTGCCAGGCATTTGATTTGAGTACTATCTTTTCTCTCTACCCGACCAGCATAACCAACTCCAAGAATCCATCTAACAATTACACCATCATAGCTGCTTGAGCAAACCTCACTTTGTCCACTTTGAAGAGATAATGCAATTGCATTTATACTTTTCATGTGACCAGAAATTGTCTTTGGTGGTTTATCTGGATCAACTGCAGAGAGTAAGCTGACGATGCCACCAAGAGAAACAGTAATCAGATGATCATTTAACCAAAGGCAGCCAACTAGCATGTCATCAGCTCCTCCTTGGCTTCCAAAAGTCAATGTTTTCTTCACAGTTCCATTACCAGTTTCACTAATCTCCCATATTTTAGCAGACTTGTCTGCAGACACAGTAAGTACCTGCATTCACAAAAACAGTCATATACTAGCTTACTATTAAAAAAAACAAAACATACTGGTTAAGAGAATAGATATCCACCTGTCAGATATAATGTAATTTTCAAGCCAAAAGAAATAATGACCAAAAGAAAATACAAAAATGAATAATCAATATAAGAACTGAAAGGAAGAAAGGGGGACTACTTAAACAAATATATATAGAACAAGTGTAAACAGAAGACCCAAAAATGGAGGGCGATCAATTCACATGAGAGATTACCATCCTCGCACTTTACCAAGGATTTGGGCTGGAATTCCAACCCAAAAAGAAATCAGTTTCTCTGTTCAGATTACAAAAGAAAAATTCTCCCATTTTCTCTTGTAAAATGTTCCATCTACATATCACTGAGCAAAAGTTTATCATCATTCAATTGTTTTAAATTGCTGGGATCTACCTTAGATCAAGAAACCTACTTAATTTTGCATATAGCGGAATAAGGAAAATATATTGAAAGGACATGTTACCCATCCACATGTATGGGTAACCCTAGGAGAAAAAAATTCTCCTATAATATAATTTCCCAGCCAGCAGCCCTACCATGATCCACAGATAGCCAGTCTCAGATGCCTGTCATCTACTCTCGAGTCAGTGCATTCATTCATCTAGCATACTCATCCAATGAAGGTGGGCCATTTCATAATTTTAAAACTCAGAACCAGTCTTCGAACCAGTCACCTACCAAATGGGGTTTTGAACTAGACTCTGATCGACTCAGATCAAACCAGATTCAACGAGATAATTTTATTAATGTCCAAAAAGACAATAAATAGGTCAATGGGACTGAAGGATACAACCAGTATGAGTACAATATGGGAGTGCAAATGCAACTCCTAAAAAATGTCAAAGCGAAATCTATGAAACGGTTTAAAAATTACATAAAATAATTAATTTTTCTGGGAAAATTTATTTTCAAGATTCCAAACCATTAATTAATTTTTCTGGGAAAATTTATTTTCAAGATTCCAAACCATTAGAGACATACGCAAAGTTTGCTCATCTATATACCATGTAAGGATGAATATATCAAAATGGCACTGAGTGCAATACATATCAACAACAAAATACAAAATCAATGAGGCTCTAAATGACCTCTATGGTCCAAAACAAAGCTACAAGCTACTAGGCCACCGACCTACTACAAATCACATCGACATGATTACTCATCAAACTCATCACCACTACTAGAAATTGAATCATCAACAGGAGTTATATAAACATCATCTTGCTCAAGGTCTTCAAACTCAGATTCCTCAACCTTATAATATGGTAGGAAAAGCTTAACATGCCTAAACAATGATTTTGGTTTGAGTAAAGTGTTCATTATTTTTAAGGCCATAGCAGCAGAGTTCAACAATCAATGCCACCAACATCAGAGAAGTTCAACAATCAATACAACCAACATCAAGGTACAGAAAGGGCTTAGTGCTCTTGATTAAATGCCAATCCCATACCCTCATGGCCTACATGATAGAATTCAATGAAAATGTTCCAGTCTTACCAATCCTAAAATCCTAAAAACTATCAAGTCTGCTGAATTTTAAGTGGAATATGAAATTCTTCTTTCTCCACATGAAGTCTAATAAGGTGGGAACCACTCTCAAACACCCTGAAACAATTAATGGTTGCCAACATTGCTATGGTTTAGGAGTTAGGTTTTTTCGAAATGACTGATTCAGGATGAGACCAATTGGTTTGGACTGATTTGTACTAGTTTGATATCAAACCGATACAAACCAAACCATCAATCCATGTTGGTGGTCGGTTTGACCCTTGGCCCTATCCAACTGGCTGGTTTGATAGGTTTCAATTTAGACCAAGTCAATTTTTAAAAATCATGGTTCATCTGTTGTGAGGTACATTAACCATTTTTGTATTCAAGTGCTTTCATTTGATTTTTTCTAGTATGGATCATAAGTTGAATTGAATGATAGATTGCTATTGATTGTATACTTGTTCCCTTACTTCACCTTGGTGGTTATCATTTGCCCCTAATCTAGTGTGACCTTCTTTATGGTCTTTCTTTCACTGTCTAGGAGGGGCACAAATAGGACACTATGATGATGGTAGCATTCAATATTATCCATAGTTAACACTTGTCATCATTCCCCATACACCATTATCCCATCTTTTGATTGGCTGTTGTCAGTTGCTCATGCCAGTTCCCTATTGACCTTGTCCTATGAGAAGGGGTTGTATATACCCAAGGTTGATGCAACTGTAAGAAAAGAAAAAGCATAAACCAAATATCAAAATCCGATGAATGGCATGTTGAGTTTGTAGCTTGGGAGGTACTCCACATCCCTGGGTACTGGGCTTGTGTGAGTTGGCACCACAAAAGCTCGTTGTCGGCTAAGTATCCAAGAGGTGGGTTTTAAACCAAGATGGATTTTGATGATTGGACCCTTGTAGCACGTGTGGCACCCTTAAGGGAGCAAGGGGCTACTAAGAAAACCAAGGGAGGGTTTGTCAAATGGGGGAAAAGAATTTTTGTTTATATGCAATGGTTAAAGTGGCACTAAAATTAAGGTCGTCTTGACCTTAAGAATGCCCTAGAGAGGGCTAGATGTTGTCACCAAAGAGCATATAAATAAAGGAGGTTGGGGACCTAATTTGGCACATCACAAGTGCATCACACATAAGTAGAAGGAGCTTTGAACTAGCTGCAGCCTCAGGGAGTCTATCCAAAGTTAAGGAGCAGCTATTCTAGTATCTCTCTTGTGACAGGCCTACACCGAGTTGAGGAAGAGGGTTGGAGGAAAAACTCTGGGGAGTATTGTGCATGGTTTTGGAAGGCTATTTCTCTTGAGATCAGGCCACAGGCTCTATGCACTTTCAAGAAGGAGGCCAAGCTCCTATACCTTGGTTTTGGAGGGTCGTTAGTCCTAACAAGGAGCTGGAACAGGGGCGATTTATCAGTACTGGGCATCCCTAGGTACTGGGCTTGTGTGAGTTGGCACCACAAAAGCTCGTTGTGGGCTAAGTATCCAAGAGATGGGTTTTAATTTTTAAACCAAGATAGATTTTGATGATTGGACCCTTGTAGCACATGTCGCACCCTTAAGGGAGCAAGGGGCTACTAAGAAAACCAAGGGAGGGTTTGTCAAATGAGGGAAAAGAATTTTTGTTTATATGCAATGGGTAAAGTGGTACTAAAATTAAGGTCGTCTTAACCTTAAGAATGCCTTAGAGAGGGCTAGATGTTGTCACCAAAGAGCATATAAATAAAGGAAGTTGGGGACCTAATTTGGCACATCACAAGTGCATCACACATAAGGAGAAGGAGCTTTGAACTAGCTGCAGCCTCAGGGAGTCTATCCAAAGTTAAGGAGTAGCTATTCTGGAATCTCTCTTGTGACAGGACTAGGCTGAGTTGAGGAAGAGGGTTGGAGGAAAAATTCTGGGGAGTATTGTGCATGGTTTGGAAGGCTATTTCTCTTGAGATCAGGCCACAGGCTCTATGCACTTTCAAGGAGGCCAAGCTCTTATACCTTGGTTTTGGAGGATCGTTAGGCCTAACAAGGAGCTGGAACAAAGGTGATTTATCATAGAAGGCAGCACAGGTGGAGGGCTTGTAGAAGAGAGCTAAGTGCAATTTTTGAAGGCAGGTTGAGGCCAAGTTTGGAGGGTTGTAGCAGCTGCTACAGGCAGCCCTAACCAAGGCTGAGATTGCCGACCTTTGTTCATGCACAAGTCCAAAATTTGTGTGAATAAATTGACGTCCCAGGTTTGTTATTTCTCCTTCCAAGTTTGGTGATTGATGCAAGGTGGTGAGGTTTAGGTTTGGGATAGAATTGTTTGGGTAGCTTAAGTACAGGTTGGAGGGTTGTTAGAAGGTGTCCTAGTGTGCCCTAAGTGCAAGACTTGTGAAGCATAACAAGGCTGCTAGGAGTGGCCGAATTGTTAGAGCCTAAGGAGTTGATCCTTGAAGTAAGTAGGGCGGCCAAGTGGGCTAGATTACGAGCCCTAGGTCAGTGAAGTTTCTTCAGAGGTATTCTTCAGTAAGAGTGGGAAGTTTCCATTGCCCTAGATTCGTCATCTTGTAGCAACGGTGTGACAAAAGTGGGCAAGTGCATAAAGACCCTATTTGTTGTAGACCTTGAAGGACAAAGGAGCAGTTAGAGGGCAGAAGTGATTGGGCCAAGAGTAGTGATCTAAAGGAGTTGTGTTGATTGATAGAGGCAAATTAAGGAGCTGCAGATTAGGAAGCGAAAAGACCAGTAGATGTGTTTAGGGTACGTGGACTAAAAGGAGTTGAGAAGCACACTACATCAACAAGTAGGTCAATTGTATCTTGTTCAGGGCAGATTGATTATCATAGTTTTTGATATCAAGCCCTAGTTGTCTTGTATCAGGGCAGATTGTATGAGGGCCATGATCCCTAGCATGGAGCCCTAGATTGTTGTATTAAAGATTGTTAATATAATGAAGTTGGGTTGAAAAAGTTAAAAATTGTGTATTGTGTATGTGTTGATTCACTGCTTTGTTTATTCTGTTGTTCAAAGTAGGATTGTTGTGGCATTTGGGTGTGTTTGTATCAGAGATTATAGTACCCAAACCAAATTCTTGAGTGTCGTGGAAATTTAACATGGCAAAGATGTAAAGCACGAAAAAAACAAAGTATAGCTTGATAGCCATTCATCCCCGAGAGTATCCATGCAATAAATTTCTCATCACTAAAAAGGCTTATCTCATTATTACATGATAATTTGTCAAGCTTGGTAAACAAACTATGTAAAGAAAGAAAGAAAGGAAAATATGGGGGGGCTAGGAGAAACAAAGGCGAGGAAAGGTAACTCAAGCAGCTAAGCACTCCCTCTACAAAGTCACTCATGGACAATGGTTTGATATAACCTAGTATAATACCATGACACAACTTAAGAAGTAAACCCCAGTCCATAACACCTATTACATATGCCTATCTTTTGAAAGTGTCAACTTCGTAACTATTCCTCCCCTTAAGGTTGGAAGCACCTAATAGGACCATGTGATATGTAATGTCCCCTCTCGAATAATCAGCAGAAGGATGACTCACTAGCTCAATTTCAACTCCCATGGGCTAGAGCCGCAATGGGGGAATTAATAAAAGGGGGTCACTTAATAAAAAATCATCAACATTATAAAGTGACAATAATAAAAGTGATGGGAGAAACATTAGGAAAAAAAATATTAATAAGGTAGGGAAAGAAATTTGAATTGGAGAAAAGGAAAGAAATTGGGAAAAAATGAAATTAAAAGAGGGGAAATTGATTTCTGTCTCACCACTGTGCATTTACCTTTTTGGAGATTGGATTGGAGAGCTTAATGCTTCAACTCTTCCTTTGACGAAAACTCTTGGAGAGAATACTAGTTTTAGTGGACAATCCATCCACCCTAGTTGGCCAAAGAAGAGATCGCTTAGGTCTCTTAATAGTTTTCAAGTGAATAAGTTTGACAGTGCCAGAATTTGCTCGGGATTGAGCATTATTGCCAGGGAACCTCTGGTTCCATTCCACAGATCTGGGTGTACTTCGATAATCATGGAAAGTTGTTGGAGGGTTCTCATTCGCGGGAGGTCACAATTAATTCCCTGCAAGATAATTCATACGCTGAGAGTATTGATTGTCCATTGTGATTATCTACATGCGTAGGAGGGACACTTGGATAGTGGACTGGTTGTACGGGAATGGTTGAGAACACGAGTTGCCTCTGGAGGGGTGTTTGTAAGCACGAGTAAGGGAGTTAATCACTATGTTGAGACGTGATGCATAGAAACACAGTGGCATGGGTTGCTAGTTGTAGCCACCCAGTGCTTACGAGGAGGACAATTGCATACACACAAACTACATGCGCAAACAGTGGGCGGATTGTTCACTGTAGCCACAATGAAGTCGCAAGGGGGGTAAGGGGGGGGGTTGATCACAATGGGCAGAATGTTGATTGTAGCCACAACGAAATCACAAGGTGGTGGGGGGGCAATCTTGCCACATACAGGTCGCACCACTAGACAGGAGCTCGAGTGATCACATGGCTCATTGACAGGAGCTTCATGCAAGGAAAGGACCGCTCAACTGCTCGAGGGTGACAATAGATGCAAGAGAGGCCTGATCCACAATTTAGTGAATGTATTTACATGCAGGAGTTTGACCTGCTACCTATGGTATCTCGCACGCATAGGAGGTCAATGGTGTTGAAAAATCTAGGGCATAGCAATTAAGTGATTTCTCTTCGATTAGTAACTACTTGTGAATGCTTTTTACTTCTTTAGATTAGGATATCTTATTTTACCTAGGTTATTAGTGTTCTTCTTCATCAAATAGATACCAATGCATAAACCATAAAGAGACAAGAGACATAGAATATTGGCTATCAACCAGGGCCAAAACCTCTCCCACTTGAGAGGAAAACCCGAACAAATTCTTCTTCTTATAGAGATTCCAATTGACGAATACCAAGACCAAGACATAAGTTCCCTTGATGAGATCCTTGAAGATTGTCAGCCTCCTGCTTCTTCTTCCCTCTTGGATATCCTTCAATGTTGACCTACTTCTGCTTTAGACCTGTACCTTATTTCTGCCCTAATTGCAGCATGTGAGAAGTAACATAATCAACTTCTACACCTTGTTGCCTCTTTGTTTAGAGGGGAGACTCTCTCACATATTTCGGGTTAATGACTTCTGCTTCTATAAGTGACTTTGCCAACCTTGGATCCTCCAACAATACTCTCGGTTACCTCTGCAATAGATGTTGCTTCCTTACTTCACATGTGTGACAAAACAAAGCCCAAAACAGTCTTGAAATAATTCGATCTTCTTCTCCCTTTACTCGTTGGTTATAGGATGCCTTCCTTGACCCTTTTTGCACTTCTTTTTCTACCTTAAACCTTGACCGAATTGCAAACTTGATGACTACCGAAATCTGCTATGACATTATGTCTATAACTGAAATCTGAACTGGCCTATTTATAGTTGTTGGAGCCTGTAATAAGCCAACATGACTTGGAGATGAGCTGACGAGTCTATTTGAGATATTTTATTATTCTTTTGAAGCTGACTTGAAGGGGGATGTTTGTGCTTGTCTTGGAGGGCTATTTGACACTTTCATTGACTCATGTACAAATGTAACATGCCCAAGAAGGGTCCTTCATACATGACATTGACTCTCTTTCACTTTATGACCAATCCTAAAGGCTCACAATGGGAGCCATTACTAAAAATAAAATTTCTTGCTCATGAAACCCATGAGACAAGCATTACAAAAATAATTTTATTTTTCTTTACATCAATTACATAAAATCACATTTACATGTGTGATTATGAAGACCGAACCTAGTTACACTTTTCAACACTCCCTCTCAACTAGGTAGGTATTCTTAATGGTACTTGGTCATTCTCAATCTAAATAATTTCTCATAAGAAGAGTCAAATTGGTAACCCATATGTTTAGCATCATATCAATTAGCATTGTCACATAGCAAGGCCTTGACTAATAGCTTTATCTCTCCATGAGATCTGAGCACAATGCTGGCGAGACCAATCATGTATAGACACCCTCATCATTATCTCTCTCGAAACATACCCCACCCGGTTTCTCAGGGTGTGTTCCATCAGGACTATTCTTATCTCGGATTCCCAGTCCTCAAAGAATATAGGTCCTCTACGACTACCCTTACCTTGGATGCCCTAACTCATCCTCAAAGAGTATCAAATGTCAGATGTTTACCTAATGCTCCATTTTGTCTTCCCAAGTGAAGACAAGAATGATGTGTCTATCTCTCCCTCTTAATTAGGGAGGACATTTCTATTCCAATAGAGGAATGTACTCATTCCTACAGAAGGAATGTACCTAAGTTCCCTCTTAGCTTAGAAATTTCCAAGTTTCTTCCAAGTAAGAAACTTGTTTCTAGGCTCCCTCTTAATTAGGGACCTACAGCAACTCCTCAGGTGGAGATGATGGGACAACCAGTCGCTTCAAGAGCTCCTCCTCACAATGTCATGAACTTCTTTTAGTTATCTAGGAGTCTTCATGTTTGGGACTTCTACATAGGGCACCAACCATCCATCACTTTCATTCATGAGTCAACCATGTCATCATCGAAAAGTGATCCACCGGTCCATATTTGGCCTTCCTTCATGCCATGTTTATATTTCATCCTTAATACATGTGCATTGGTGGTGGAAGACATCCATAGATCTTCCCTTGTCAGCCCTGCATAAACCCATCTAGATATTTGTTTAGAAATAAGGGAATGAACATTAAAATCAACATTACCTTTGTGATGGTCTTTCATCATGACATCTTCTAGTTTGCATCAGCATCCTGAATACATATCGACACATCTCCCAAAGATATATATTTTCAAAGGTCCCTTTCTTTTTCAGACTCCATCAAAGTCTTCATATCTTCCATGCAGATATCCTAGTCAAATCTTCTTGGTTTTTGGATGTTGATTGCCTTCTTCCATGGTTGCATATCCCATGATCTCTTCCTTCCTTTCTTCACACATTTTATTCCTAGGAGCTTCCAATCAGAGTTCCTCAATTGTAGTCAACCACCTCATACTTCATATGAGGACATATTATGTTGATTTCATCTAGTGAATGAGTGACCTATGCATTTTTGTGTTCCTTCGAAGGAGGAGATCCTTCCTTTGATTATGCTCTCAAGATAGAGCATTGATCCATGTTACCTGCAACCATATGACATGACTTCTACAATATCAAATGTAAGCACACATACCTCATTTTTCCTTTGGGTCATCCAAACTTCCTGCAACAGCGTCTTTTGATTGAAAGAGCTTCAATCCCTTGATCTTCTTCACTTTTATGTCATCATACCATCATCCCTTGAATTCCACAAGTTTGGAATTCTTAATGAAACACTTGCTTCCCCTCATGATCAGTGAACCTTTCAATGAAGATTCCATCAGAGAATCTTGAGGATCTAAAGTATCCCCATTAGCAGATGTTTCCTTTTGACAGATGTATGATGAACCTTGAACTAGATGACTTTTCCACTTATGTTTCCAATGAGATTCCCAAGAGCTATATCCTTGACTTCCATAGATTCTAGCCATCTTTAATGCTTCTCTATGATGATGTCCCGAGATCTTGCTTCCAATGCTTTGATGCATCCATTTAGTGAATCATGATAGCCATATCTTACACAGAAGACTTAGGAACTTAAAAAGAACTTAGGTGAGGAAGACTATCTCAGTCATAGTAGAGATCTCTTACTTCCTCTATCTTGGACTTCTTCTTTTCAGCTTCCTCCACTTCTTCGATGATATGAGCTTCTTCTCTTCCTCTTTTGTTATTGTCCTTCTTGATCTTAGGACAATCTCTTTTGTAGTGTCCATATTCTTGACACCCATAGCATTGGATCTTAGCCATGTTCCTTTTCTTTTTCTGAGAATCAGACTTTCCAAATTTTCCTTTTCTTCTTACCATTGTAGCATAAGCTTGATTTTGCTCACATACTCCCACATCAGATTTGGCCTTTAGTCTAGATTCTTCAATCTTGCACAGTGACCATAGATCCTGGAATGGAGTAGCTTCTTTCTTCCCATAAATACTTGAAGTAAAGTTACCCCACTCCTTTGGTAGTTCATTTAATACAATTGTATTCATTTCTCTATCAGACATGACTTCTCCCAGATCTTGTAGTTGATCTCGGATCTCAGATATCCTCATAAAGTATGAGGCTATTCCATCTTCCCTTGACATCTTCAGCTTGTAGAGTTCTTGCCTTAATGAGATGACTTCTCCAGCAGTGCTTACGGAATACAACTCTACTAGTTTGTCATAGATTTCTTTTGAAATTTCAAGTTTAGATACATATGGGATGAGGGGATCCTTGATGGATTCTATGAGAATCCTTTGAACCCTAACTTCCCCTTTCATATACTTCGCAAGAGCTTGAGCATCTGCGTTTCTTGGTTTAGTGATACAACCTTTGACATGTTCCATAACCTCATTTTCAATGAGATTCAAAATTGTCATTTAATTCCATGCAAGATAGTTTGAAGCCCCAACCAATTTGTTGCTTTCCTCGCAAAAAGACATTTTGACAGATTCAGATGTAGAAATAAATATACTTACTTGATAGGATGCTCCTTCTTCTTGTTGCTTCCTTGATGTTGATGATGATATAGAGGATATAAAACTTCTCCTTGATGAAGGTAGTTTTCTTCAAGAATGATCCTTGATCCCAAAGAGAGTGAGATGAAATTGCCTTTTGATCTAGCTTCCTTCAGATGAATAGTCTTCAAAACACTCTAACTTGATTCGTAGATTTCTTCAACTTGAGTAGATGTAGGGTTTTTGGCCTTCTTTTCTTGATGATGATCCTAATACTTCTTTGTAGACTTCTTTGATCTACGGTTATGAGGCTTCCTTTGACTTCAAGATGTTCTTCGCTCTGATGCCTTCCTTGAGATTTGATGCTTGAGTGTCCCTTGATAAGATGCCCTTCCTTGACTTGGTCACCTTAGCTCTAATACCATGTTGAGAAACCTAGGGCATAGCAGTTAAGTGATTTCTCTTCTATTAGTAACTGCTTGTGAATGTTTTTTACTTCTTTGGATTAGGATCTTCTTTTACTTAGGTTATTAGTGTTCTTCTTCATCAAACAGCTACTAATGCATAAACCATAAAGAGACAAGAGACACCGAATATAGGCTATCAGCCAGGGTCAAAACCTCTCCCACTTGAGAGGAAAACTCGAACAAATTCTTCTTCTTATAGAGATTCCAATTGACGAATACCAAGACGAAACCCTTGACCTATTTGCCACTCCAAGACCAAGACACAAGTTCCCTTGATGAGATCCTTGAAGATTGTCAATCTCCTGCTTCTTGTTCCCTCTGGGCTACCGTTCAACATTGACCTACTTCTGCTTCAGACGTGTACCTTATTTCGGCCCTAATTGCAGCATATGAGAAGTATCATAATCAACTTTTACATCGTGTTGCCTCTTCGCTTAAAGGGGAGACTCTCTCACATATTTCGGCTTAATGACTTCTGCTTCTATAAGTGACTTTGCCAACCTTGGATCCTCCAGTAGTACTCTCGATTAACTCTACAATAGATGTTGCTTCCTTACTTCAAATGTGTGACAAAACAAAGCCCAAAACAGTCCTAAAATAATTCGATCTTCTTCTCCCTTTATTCGTTGGTTATAGGATGCCTTCCTTGGCCCTTTTCGCACTTCTTTTTCGACCTTAAACCTTGACCAAATTGCAGACTTGATGACCACCGGAATCTGCTCTGGAATTTTGTCTCTAACTGAAATCCGAACTGGCCTATTTATAGTCGTTGGAGCTATAATAAGCCGACGTGACTTGGAGATGAGCCGACATGTCTATTTTAGAGATTCTATTATTCTTTTGAAGCCGACTTGAAGGGGGATGCTTCTGCTTGTCTTGGAGGGGTATTTGACACTTTCATTGACTCATATACAAATGTAACACGCCCAAGAAGGGCCCTTCATACATGACATTGACCCTTTTTGACTTATGACCAATCTTAAAGGCTCACAATGGGAGCCATTACTAAAATAAAATTTCTTGTTCATGAAACCCATGGGACAAGCGTTACAAAAATAATTTTATTTTTCTTTACATCAATTACATAAAATCACATTTACATATGTCATTATGAAGACCAAACCTAGTTACACTTTTCAACAAATGGGATAGTTTCGGTGATATAGGAGTACACAAGGAGAGATCGTAGCTACAAGTACAAATGACGAAACACACAGGAGAAGATCATAGGCAGGAACACGTCTATAGTGATTCGTTCTTAACCTGGGAAATGTTTGAATGAACTCGTGGAGGTCACACTAGTAGTCTAAGGGCTATCGGGAGTCTAGGAGAGGATGTAACAACCGTAAGAAGAAGGAATACTCCCTCGTTGTTCCAGTTGCACTGATACTAAGCATATTGCCTCTAATTCAAGTCGAGTGCAAGCTGATCCATTTATTGACAGGACTGTGTATACGTTGAGAATCAATTTGCCCACACATGGTTGTTGTGTGCATGCAAGGGAACTTTTTTCCCTACTTTCCAATAGATGTATACATCAGAAGGGTCAATCCACTATTTAATGAATGTTTGAATGTGTAGTGTCATGTCCCTTATCAAACACATTAGTGACAGGGTGCTGCTACACAATTTTGCACATTTTTTACTAAGGAAGAGGGCCCCACACTTTTGACTTAGGGACTTAGGGGCCAAATCGACTATATTTAGCTGCTGGTGGAATGTGGGGGCCACCCACATATGAGTTTGAATTAGTCATTCAATATGCTTGGAGGGAAAATTGAATGGGTGGATGGAGGGGCCCACATGAGGCTAAGGGGGCCCAAGGAGTTATAAAGAGAGATCAACTCTCATTTTGTTTTGATCTTGATCATTTTACAAACAAACTTATCTTTGTACACTCTGCTGCTTAGCGAGTCTACCGGTTGTTTAGCCACGGATCTTCCGCAGGGGAGATTCAACCTCTACTTCAGGGGACTATTTGTGCTTGCCCTAGGGAGGTTGTTCCACAGAGATTTCAGGGGTTCCAGCATTAACATACACTTCATCCAGCCACGCAGAGGAGGAGACTGCTTATTTTCTGGGCAGCCAAAAACACGCAGAAGGGGATTGAACCAGCCGGGAGGTCCATAGCTTGCTGGGAGTTTCGGGAGCTAGAAAGGTTGTTGGTTGAGGACAATTTCAGTGAGTTTTGCAACCAGCTAGTCAGGGGTTACAGCAATACGAATTTTTGGGCAGAGGGATTGTGCAGAGGCCTCTGGCAGCAAACTCATGGTGCTTGGGAGAGCAGTCATCCGGGCCAAGGATCATCCGGGGAGCAAGGAGACAATCATCACAGGTGAACCCAACATTCTTGGGGTGTTTTCAGAGGGATTTGCAGGTTGTTTCCTACAAGTCAAATTTGGCAACAGCAGCTGGGGAGAGGCTCCAAGGAGGCCGAAAATCCAAAGTCAAAATTAGAGAAATTCCCTTCTTGGTTTTTCTGGGAAGGTATCAGACCAGATCCATCCTTTTCCTTACAACATAGACACTAGAGGTGCACAAGCCATGGGAGTGCAACAATCTACACTATGTGGGGAAAGCCAACAAAATCAGGGCACCAAATCTCCTGAAAAGGAGAAAAGGAGCAGGCAGGCCAGAGACAGTTAGAGGATGAGTCAAGGAGAGGATTTTGCTGGTGGAGACCTGGTCTTAGACACTAGGGGCCTGAGGAGGAGATTGAACATGAGGCAAAGGACACGCGAGAGAGTGAGGATCACATTGGTATACCCAGTGTGGCACAAGAGTTACCATTGATGGAAGCCTCTTTGATAGCACCAGTTGACACATTGGGGGAGAAATTAGAGCATACACCCATAGGACCATCCATTGATGAGGTGCCAGGAGACACAGACATGTCCACCGTTGAGAAGGTGACATCCGTTGTTGAGATATCTGAGGTTGTGACCGAGTTTTCAGGTGATAGCAGCGCACGACAGGATGATGAGGTGCCGAGAGACATCACCACCCTTGATGAGGAGCCGATAGGTACAGAGGCACCCAAATCTACGATAGAGTTGCGGGATGACAACCACCTACAACAACATGGAGAGCACATAGAGGGGCGTGAGCTAGTCATGGAGGGGCAGTTCGTGACTCATGTTGAGCCCATGGTGGAGGAGGACGAGCAGTCTTCTTTGGGGCCCACCACTGACTTAGAGTTGTTAGATGCACAAACCGTCAACAGAGTTGTAGTACTTCCAGATAATAGCTCTCTCTGGGCTTATATAGATGGGGCTTGCAACATTGCTAGACTACCTTTGCACCACGGAGAGAGAGATGCAGAGACTCCTCGACAAATTTTATGTGTTGACCAGGATGGTGAGTTGAGGCGACATGAGTTGCGCAGGGTGCAACACTCGCAGGATGGAGGGCTTGTTCTATGTGCTAGAGTTTGTGCATTCAATCCCTCTCTTGGGGTTGGATGGCGAGATATTTTGAGTTGGTACCCAGTGGAGTGGGCTAGACTCATGGAGATGGTCGTAGTCCGAAGTAAAGCTCAGTGGGAGCTCTCAGACATTGAGGGTGATGTAGGCTTAGGTTGGCATTGGGATCCAGGCGGGGTTTCCTATCTGATATCAAACATGCGGGATGGCTATGGCATTGATGAGGTAGTCAACCCCATGCCTGAGTGCATGCATTCCTTAGGGGAGTTCCAGTTGATGCTAGTGGCCAGGTGGTTTGTGAGCAGACTCCATTGGTTGTTTTGGCATGTTGGTTGCGCATGGGGGTGCAGGATGATTATCATTCTCTGGCAGCAGCTGGTTGGAGGAGGTGGCATGCGTATGCCACCAGACCAGATATTGTATGGAGACGATGTTCTCCCATTGAGGTTTAGGACTCACGGTTCACAGAGGATCGACACAGCAAAGATATCCCCCCAGCAGGAGTGGAGTTAGGGTGCTCAGGTCTACCAGGATGGACGAGGGGACATGACGCGTGTCATGGTGGGGTCACTATCAGAGTGGCAGACACTTTGGCACATGCGGGATACCATATGTTACAAGGTGGTATGATAGTAGGCAGTGGTACACAAGACTACACAGAGTCAGGTCGTAGCGTCCAGTTTTATATAGAGGGATGTGGCCTGATGCATACAGACCCAATTCTAGGCCATAGCACCCAGTGGTGTGCAGGGCTATGCAGCGAGGAGCAATGGCCTGCAGAGGAGCATGGAGATACATGGTGGTATACCACAGCATGCCGGTTGACACTATGGGGTAGGAAGAGTGACTTACATCGCATTGAGGACGTGCGGGGAATGACAAGTGCAGTAACATAGGCAGGACACAGGACAATACAGGATGGTATGGTTGTAGCTGGGGGTATTCCATGGTGTACAGAGACACGTTGCGGTATACAGTGGCATGTCGATGAGTGCGATGATACTGGGTGGTATGCAATGGCAGATGATGCAGTGCAGTAGGCGCCTGGAGCGTTACCCCAAGGAGACTTATGGACAAGGGCAGTAGGTGTACCAATGCATGCATCTCACTTAGGATTGATGAGGTCATGGTTGAGCATCTGGTGACACCATGTTTAGCGGAGATAGGGCCTCAAGGGGGTTGTTAGCAGATCCAAGGCAGAGACAGGGACGTCTATGTTGGAATTTCTAAGTCTAACTGTTAGAAACCCTTCATGTACTTTTCTGATTTATTTCTG
Source organism: Pinus tabuliformis (assembly GCA_031772625.1). Classification (NCBI taxonomy): domain Eukaryota; kingdom Viridiplantae; phylum Streptophyta; class Pinopsida; order Pinales; family Pinaceae; genus Pinus; species Pinus tabuliformis. The sequence goes on along the minus strand of CM062812.1, from coordinate 931,014,598 downwards.
CCTACTTGTTCTGATTAATTAACAAGTTATTTACCATGTAAATACTGAAAATAAATACAAGTACATGCTCAACACATTACAGATCATCAACTAAAGGGAACAAAACAAGCACACAAGTGACACCGTTGTTTTTGGACCAATGTCCCCGGAAAAATCCAATGCGGGAAAACCGATCCAACTATCTGAGGGTTTTAATTATTAAGTAGTTTCAGAATGCAATCTAGGTGCCAAAACCGGCTCACCCAACAGAGAATAATCTCGATAGTAGTACCTCTCGGTCGGAGACACACGTTCCGGCTGAAACCTCGAATAAACACTCTGATAGCTCCCAACTCCAATCTGCCCTACGAAAACCCCAGTGTCAACCTCTAGGGACTGTGTCAGCCCTTTCTAGCCCAGCGTCTGCCCAGTGTCACCTACCTCACCCTGCGTCAGCCTCTGGAGGCACTATGTCAGCCCTTAGAGCCTCTGTGTCACCCACGCTGGCTCTCTGAGGCACTACGCAGCTCCTAGTTGCCTCTGTGTGAGCCCTGGCTGCCTCTACGTGAACCTCTGGCTAGTTCTGCATCCCTCTTTCCCGGCTTCTGCGCTGATCCTCTTGGTACTATCTTTGCCTCTATGCTTCTGTATTCACTGCCCCTCAACTGCAACTTTGATCACTCTTTCGACTTCCTCAACAAACCTTGCCCTAGAAAATCGAAATCTTGATCAACTCGGTGTGTTCTCCAAGTGACCCTCAAGCCTCCTCTTATACTTTTCTCGTTGACAATTCAACAGCCGAAATTAAGTCCCTAATCAACGGCTAAGATTAACTCTGGCTTGATCCATGACTTTTGGACCCTTCTAACACAGTTTTATATTAATTCACATTAATGTTTTATTTTCCCTAAGTTTATACTTAGGGACTCCATTAAAAATATTAATTATTTTAATATCTCCCAAACTGTTTAGAATCTGCCCAAACCATTTCTAGGTATTGGGGATCTCATGTGCTTTAGCCTCTCCAATTTTCATGGCTAGAGCACATCCGATGCTACCCCAAATCAATAGTCTGTAGGATTACTCTTGATCATTCTGGCAGACTCTTGATCATACCCTTCAAGACATACCCACCCATCCTCCTCCGATGTTGCTTATAGTCACATAGTTTTTGGTTGTTGCCCCTTGACACTCTCGATTCAGGTAGCAGGGCATGGGAGGCTCACCCTAGGCAATTGGATGAGATATCGCATGTCATGGGCTGGGAGGAGACTCTCCAGTTGAGACACTTGGTAGGTGCACGAGTTGACAGATACAGGCTTTGTCGAGGCAGCATATGTTCCACCCCTAGGCTCACACTTGGGGAGGTGATCGAGAGGGAGTTGTATGGTGCTTTTCCAGCTCGATAACTTGATACATTAGGTGAGCATGAGGTGTGAGGGATGGTAGCCCTTGTTAGCAGGATGATGCCTAGGCTTCCAGCAGGACCAGGGCACATCATCAGGAGTTGGGATAGTAGATCTTGTTGTGTGATTTGGCAAGCACGGAGAAGTTGGTTATTCGCAACACGGGTTCTTGATGAGCAGTGCCTACCTATTCGATACCTATAGGAGTCAAAGATGGGGCACGGAGGGGTCCCTACGGCTAGCATCATATCACAGCAACAGGCAGAGAGGATTGGGGGTTGTGGACCTCTAGTATGGTTATGGTATCCAGGGATCCAGTGGATTGATGGGATACTACACTCCTCAGTGAGCATGGGCAGGATAACATGTGAATTGATTCATTCACAGGCAAACACATGGGGAATCGCTGAAGCTCTCACCATAGGGCGAGGTAGATTGTTGCTCAAGATTGGGGTCAGCCATGGAAGGATAGGCGCTGACACTATTGGGTCGCTTTGTTAAGTTGGGCCTAACCTCTATCATCGCATAGATTGTGGCCGAGACCTATGTGAGAGGAGGCTCTGGTATGAGCATATTAGACAGTGAGTGATGACCAGGGTGTCGCAAGGTCAGCAAGACAATTTCTTGCCACGTTGGGCATGGGACCTTAGCGTAATAGTACTTAGTAGTTCAGATACCCATAGGGGTGAGTTGGTTTCTATAGGGGAGGGTCATCAACATTCTCCATCGGGTTTCAGTGATTCGCTAAGGGCGTGGGAAACTTCATCAACATGGCAAGATGGCCAGCAAGAGGATTTCAGGAGGAGCTCATGCTGGAGAGGCTTCATTCGCATAAGGATTGAGTCGTATCTTCAAGGGCCCACAATCAGAGTGCATGGGGTGGACTATTCGATAGAGCAGCTTCATGAGGATTTGGGTAGAGTTTTGCATTGTTAGGATGCTCTACTTATTGGTGATAGACACAGGGGTTCTAATGCCCATATCTGGCAGGATAGTGAGTGGGGCAAGGGGGGCTTCACGTTGATCGAGTTGGCTTGGGATCCGGGTATTGAGGGACTCCTTCACTATAGGATAGTACAACGATCAAGGACGATGCAATGGCACATTTCGGATCCTGGTGAAGTTTGCAGTGATAGTGGGGGTCCACGGTCAGAGAGGGTGTTTGTCAGGCATTGCTTGAGGACAAGCGATGTTTGGTGCATTGGAATAACTTGCGAGATGAGGATGCCACCTGTGAGGGTGAGCATATTTTGGAGCACCCAGCTTTGAGGTTGCTTGAGGGAAAGCAACGTTTGGGAGGGGAGGATTATCATGTCCCTTCTCAAACACATTAGTGATAGGGTGTTGCTACACAATTTTGCACATTTTTTACTAAGGAAGAGAGCCCCACACTTTTGACTTGGGGACTTAGGGGCCAAATTGACTATATTTAGCTGCTAGTGGAATGTGGGGACCACCCACATATGAGTTCGAATTAGCCATTCGATATGCTTGGAGGGAAAATCAAATGGGTGGATGGAGGGGCCCACATGAGGCTAAGGGGGGCCAAGGAGTTATAAAGAGAGATCAGCTCTCATTTTGTTTTGATCTTGATCATTTTACAAACAAACTTATCTTTGTACGCTTTGCTGCTTAGCGAGTCTACCGGTTGTTTAGCCACGGATCTTCCGCATGGAAGATTCAACCTCTATTTCGGGGGACTATCTATGCCCGCCCTAGGGAGGATGTTCCACAGAGATTTCAAGGGTTCCAACATTAACATACACTTCATCCAGCCACGCAAAGGAGGAGGCTGCTTATTTTCTGGGCGACCAAAAACACGCAGAAGGGGATTGAGCCAATCGGGAGGTCCATAGCTTGCTGGGAGTTCCAGGAGCTGGAAAGGTTGTTGGTTGAGGACAATTTCAGTGAGTTTTTCAGCCATCCAGTCAGGGGTTACAGCAGTACGAATTTCTGGGCAGAGGCCTTTGGAAGCAAACTCGTGGTGTTTGGGAGAGCAGTCATCCGAGCCAAGGATCATCCGAGGAGCAAGGAGATAGTCATCATAGGCAAACCCAATATTCTTGGGGTGTTTTCAGAGGGATTTGCAGGTTGTTTCCTGCAAGTCGAATTTAGCAGTAGCAGCTGGGGAGAGGCTCCAAAGAGGCCGAAAATCCAAAGTCAAAATTAGGGAAATTCCCTTCTGGGTTTTTCTGGGTTTTATCCAAGGAGTCTATGGCTGAAAGGAAATAGTTTTTGGGGAGGTTTTTGGGCACATTCCAGCAGGTCGAAGTTCAATAGGACAACAGTTTTATTGCAACAGCGCAGAGCAGAGTGGTGCAACAACTGGGCAGCCTTCAACTCAGCTATTCCATCACCTGGGTTTGGTCCAGCTTGTCCTTGAGACAAGCCCAGGTGCACCATCTCATTTATATTGTACCTATGCTCTTAGTTTTTATAATATATGGCTCAGTAGTTCCAGAGTTACATTGTTTTATGGGTGTATAATGCATGTTTTTAGTTTTATGTTGTTGCACTGTTTAATTGTTTAGAATATCATTCATATTCCTACTTAGGAACATTACACGTAGGAGGCTCAAAAGCTTATGAGGAAGGTGTCTGCGAGTTATAGAGTCTGTTTACAGCCAAGACAGGGGTTAAAATTTTACACAAGAGCAAACCTTTTGTCTCCATCTCGACCAGCAATCTCAAGTTCAGGGAGGATACAATCAGCGTTGGTTTGTGACTATGAAATCACCTTTGTGGGCCGCAAACAATTCCCTTACCAGGCTGGCAGCTTCAAGTATTTTCTCCTGTGTTTATTGTTGGAAAATGTAACTAGGTTCGGTCTTCATTTAATGTATTTGAGTCATATTGTAATGTACTTGTCAAAAGAAGAAAGAAAAGAATTTTTATTATTATTATTATTATTGTGACATTAAAGCATGGGTTTCATGCTTGGGTCACCATGTGTTAGGTCAAAGTCCCCATTGAGTAATTCTAGGATTTATTTTGAGTCAATAGAATCATTGTACTTTTAAAGAGACCGTTCTTGGGATTTTGAATCATGTAAAAAGGTTTAGTATTGAGTCAAAATATAATTTATATATCCTCCAAATCAAGTCAGCCTAGAAGAAGATCAAGTTAGCCTAAGGACATCAATTCGACCTCCCTTGAAGCCTATAAATAGATGCAAGTCGAATTCATTTAGAGTACTTCATCTCAAGCAAGTTTGTTATCTCCAAGGAAGTTGGGAAGTGCGAAGTATGAAGCTGGGAAGCTGAAGGAAATGCGAGTTGGGTGGAGTCTAAGGAGAAGAAAAACGAAATTTTGTCGCCTCTTTGTTTCATGCCCTAGTTTGGGAGATCGAAGTCTTCCAAGTTCCATTGATGTCGGAAGTTGCCTGAAGCCGACGCTGCTTGATGCCGAAAGTTGCCTAAAGCCGGAAGCCGCCTGATGCTGAAAGTTGCCTGAAGCCAGAAGTCGCCTGACGCCGGAAGCTGCTACATAGTCGATGTGGCTGGAAGAGAGGCCGAAGATCTAGGAGGATGACTTGGTGTGGAGGGAAGGTTTGGTCTTTGTCTAGGGTGAAGAGTCTCAAAGAATATTATTGAAAGGAAGAGAATTTTGACTGGGTTTTCCCCTCGAGGGGGGTTTTTCCTTGGCATAGTGCCTGTATTTGGTGTCCATTGTCTTATGTGCTTTCGCTTTGGTAATTACTTGATGAACTAAAGAAAGAAAATATAAAGAAACGTAATAACAAATCAAGAACATCACAAGTAATTATAAAGTATATGAAAATAATTTTGCCTTTCTAATTTTCTAACATGGTTTCAGAGCTTTGGTGAAGAAAGTAGAAAAAGGCAGTTTCAAGCACTTGATCAAGGAACAATCAAAAGGATTATCTCAGGGAAGAAGTCTACTATATTCAAGCAAGATGTATAATACAATCAAGGGAGAAAACAAACTTGAAGAGCATCAAACTACAGGTCTTGGTAGAAGAGGATTGACTTCATCCTTGAAAAGAACAAGGTACTAGACTTGGTCAAAGGAAAAGTAAAGAAGTCTACAGATGACTCTAGTGATGCTGACAAAGTGAAATTCAGGGAACTAGAATTGGTGGCCATGACTCTAATGGTAGAAGGAATAAAGGGCAACCTTGTCCCATTCATAGCCAACATCAACCATGCCCAAGAAATGTATATGAAGCCTTGTCAAAGTTATTCACTATTAAGAACATTGGTCAAGTAGGAAATTTGAAGAATGAGCTAAGGACCACAAAGATGACTAAAGAAGACACAGTGGCCTTCTTTGTGAAGATAGCAAGAATCAGGGATAATCTTTTGGCCATTGATTAAATTGTTCCAGACAAAGAACTCGTGATCACTGCTCTATTAGGATTGCCACCAACTTGGGGTGCATTTGTTGCAGGACTTAACAGTTGGAAGGAAGCTCCCACTTTTGAAGAACTATGGACTGTTTGCAGTCAAGAAGAATTGATAATCTCTCTAGTTGCCAATCCTGAAGGAGTATCAAATGCCTACATTGCTCAACATAAAGGAAAGAAATCTAAAGGACCAAGAAATAAAGTTGGCATGTCCAAGGTAGAATGCTATCAATGTCATAAGAAGGGTCACTACAAGAGTGATTGTCCTGACAATCCAAGAAACAAGAAGACAAAAAGAGATCAAGCCAACATTGTTGAATAAGGAGACCTAAAGAAAGTCCAACCCGAAGAATCTGACATAAGGGACTTACACTACTAAGTCCTTTGCTTTTAGTCTTAGTTATTCTATTTTATATTTTTGATATTTAGAATTTATCGGTTTTAACATGTTTTTGGAAAAAGACTTTTTCTTTTGTTTTATAATTTTAAGACTTTTTCTTTTGTTTTATAAGTTTATAGGTATCCCTCAAGCTTTGGAGGGGGGCCCCAACAACTCCCAAAGATAAGTATTTCATTTCCTTTCAGTTTTTGGTTTCATGTACTCATTTAGTTTTGATTATATTAAATACTAATCAGCATTCTCCCTCTATTGTCTTGATTAGGAAGATGTCTACTATATCCTCAAGGAGTATGGAAGAAAGCCACTCAAGGTAAGGTTTGTCAAGAAACAAAGGTATGCCTACATTGACTTCTTTATAGTAAATGTTTATTCATTTGACAATCTATTACTAACATGGTTGTGTCTAGCTATAGTGAATCATATTGATTCTTATTTTGGGTGATTCATCACTTCATAAATCGACCCCATTCCTATTCTTAACTGATTTTATAGAACCTTAGACAGGTTCTCTAGAAAACCCTAACCTAAGAACCTTAAACAGGTTCTCTGGAAAACCCTAACCTGAGGGTATGCTAATGTGAATGTTTGAAACCCTAAAACTACTTAGGGATATTGGGAAATGTTATTTGAAATTCTTGTTGATGACATCATGATTAGGATTTCGGTATGATCATGAAACCTTAACTTGTTAGGGTTGAATGATATTTGTACGAGATCTCGAACCTTTGAAATTTTGGAATAGTAGGGTTTTCTTTGCTATGTTATGAAACCCTAGATATTTAGGGTTTGGTTGGGTTTATAAGCAAAACCCTTGTTAAGTATTTAAAGTAGTAGGAATGAAGCCCTAGGTATGTGTACAATTGGTCGAAATCCTAGCTTGGTCTAGGTTAGTATATATCTAATATATTAATGTTGTCTGACATATGATATGCTTATAATGAATTCCTAGATATGTGTGTTGACCTGGTTATTAATGGGCATAAGTCTTAGGATTTAATGTAAGTCCTTGTCTGAGATTCTAGGATGATGATATTTGGAAATCTAGGGTTTTGCAGCTAAACCCTAGTAGTAGTTAAATTCTCTAGTATGTGTGATATAACAATCTAAGATCTATTTATATAATGATTATTGAGATTCTGAAAATGAAATTCTAGGGTTTTGGAGTTAAACCTTAGCAGAAGTAAAAATATCTTATGTATGATGACAATGTGATAATTTGAGATTTGTGTAAGATTGTTGAAATCTGAGCTTTAGTTGTGATTTATGTTTGATTGAAACATCTACGGTTTGCAACTAACCCTAGTGGAAGTTGGTCGTGTTAATGACTAAGCTATGATTGATTTTGATTGATTAACTCTCTTATATGAAATCTAGGAATTGTGTGAAACCCTAGTGGAGAATCTAACATATGAATTATGAAAGTTGTTAGATACCTTGTAGATCTATATTTGTTTGAATTGTTTCTAGGGTTTGCTATATGTTGTAGTAGGGTACACCCTATGAAAGAAACATTGAAAACCTAGATGGAATGAAAGTTGTTATGAAGTAGTCTAGGGTTTATGACAAAGTCCCTAGCAAGATGTTGAAGATTATATGTCTCTTGTTTGTAATTAAGTTTGGGTATCTGACATGTATAAAGTTGAAACGCTTATGTGACTCTGATATGGCTAACTTCAGGCTTCTATAGATTTGGTTGTACTTGCTATCTAAGATGTGTAGGTACACAATCTTCAATATGGTGAAGATGCTCGTTGATGTGATAAGCATGATAAGGATGTGATGATAACTCTGATAAAATGTTTGGAAGCCACAAAAGATTCTCCGGTAACAAAAAGGAGAAGTTGATCTCCCTGATGAAGCTTGAATAAAAGACATCTCCCTACGATTAAGGAGTTTGGATAAAGAGATGCTCCCTGGTTGAGAGGGAGGGCATAGCTTGATTTTGATTGAAGAATGAATTTCGGAGGATATGTTGTTGCATGAGAAGTAGGAAAGAAAAGTGTATCATTGAGGGATCTTATGTCCGAGATTCGTTTGATAGTCCTGTTACAACTCAAACCAACAAGGGACCGAAAGGGGCTCCTAAGAGGGCAATTACTAGGTTCAGCGCAACGGTGAAGGCTTAGCCCACTATCACCACAGCTAAGTCTCCCGCTCTTTACGGAATTTCACCGATGGGAGGAGTCCCGATAGTGTAGGGATCACTTGTAAAGTATATGCCAATGAATAGGTGGAAGGTGACCCTAAAAACCCTTTTCGAGAGGATGGAGTGAAGAATGGAACTTGCTTGCTCTTTAAGCAAGGGACTTGGTCTTCCAAGGGTAAGGGGTGAGGACTGGAGGATTGATGGAGTAGGAATAGACTTACGGATAAGGTTCTCAATCCCTATAATCCTTGGGAAACTTGGATTCCCAAATGGTCCTTGACAAATAATCTTTATTAAGAAGTGGGGCCACACAGGGCCAAGTGGACCCAGCCCAGGTTCAGGAATGGAATACAGCAACCAATGATGTTCCTATCCTGGACAAGGTGAAGGGAAAGGACCAAACAAGAATACTTACTTCAGAAGGTTGAATTGATCCTGTTGAGGTCTAGCCTTGGGGATCCCTAGGCAAAATTCGATCCTAGAGCTAGGGCTTGAGATTCTCGGAGATTCCATTGTTAGAATTGCCTCAAATTTGGAGGAGAGGGAGGGAACCCACCAGCACAGTAGCCTGTAGGAGATCAAAGTTTTTCCTTGGATAAACTCCCGGGAAATTGATGCCCTAGGTGATTTTTGAGGGCTAGACCTAGGAAAAGTGACAAAAGGTGAAAAAGGTGAAGGGGATGACCACCCTTTTTCAGGGATCAATGCCTAATTCACTTGCGGATATGGAGTCAAGGATGATGATGAGTAAGAACTTGGTTTCTTGATCAAGGAGGCCCAGAAAGTCAGCTTCATCAAATGTTGACAGAAATAAAAGAAAAGTGACCTTCAAGCATTTATACTTCAAAGCAAACAATGGAAGCTTATCGAGATAAATAATCTCTAGGAAATTTCATTCATATAACATTGGACCATACATTAAATTAGAAAAAACATGCTCAATTCCACATTTCAATCGTGCAACAACTAGCCCTAATTTTAGCAGTATGCAACAACAAGAATAATAACATCACAATTTACTTACAACGTTATAGAGTATATCCAACCAGCATTTCTTTTACAAGACAAAGCTCCAAGACAAGATAAATAGCCCAAATCCATACGTCAAAATTCATCCATCTCCAAAAAATATCCTCCAAGGAAAAAATGTGAAGTTCTCTATATTAGAGAAATCCCACATCAAGTGATAATACAAATGAATGTATCTAACATCAATATATATAGCCTCCTAAGGAGTTCGAATTAGCCTATCGGCCTACATTAGCCCCTAATGATAAAATAATGTGCAAATAAAACCCCTATTGGTGACAAGCCCGCCAAACTAGCTCACAAGTGAAAAAATAAGCCTCACAAGGGGCCAAATAATAATATGTCCATGTCGTGGGGCCCTCCAAAGGCATAATAATGTCCTGAAGTGCCATACTGAGGAATAAATTCCTCAGAATATGATGGACAGGGGGGTGACCGCTTGTTCTCCAAGTAGTAGACCTATGGTGCTCCCAGTGGGTCTGAGGGCACATAAATGACCCCATGGGTCTCCATATGAATCGAAGATGCCTATAGCTCCTCTGCAAGGGTCTAAGTGGTGGAATGAATGTTGCCACGACGTTGTTCAAGTCCTGGGGCATCTGCCAAGAGAGTGGGGCTCTTGTGGGGGCCAATTGGGCCTAATGTACCAAGCATATCACCATCATCCCAAAAGTGGATTGCTAGTAGTCTCTGAGTATCGATGAATATCCGTGGAGTGTTGTCTGTTGTTGTGGAGGCCAATGGCTCTCTATGAACACCCTATATGTGCCGATGTAGACCTCTGGGGTTAGGATCCCGTATAGGGAGACCAAACCCAAATGGAAACCACCTGTAATCCTGCATAAGATCCAATGCATCCCCTAGGCTTCCAATACAACCAGTCATTAAAATAATCGGGTAAAAGAGTTTATGAATCATGGATAACAAAGTGGGCACTTCATAATAGCATGCCCTTCCGTGGTGAGCTTTGACATGTGCTAGTGTCTCCAAGCTCCAAAGGGTGTTAACCAAGTACCTTATTATGTGGTTTCAGCCCTTAAAGGGGATAGTATGTCCAAGGTACATCTCTCTAATGGGGGTAGCAAGTGATAAATCAGTGGAATGGAGTAGGGAATGAGAAGGGCAATCCTGGGCCACATATTGGGGCATAGGGGTAGCTAGATGAGGGGAAGCCCATACATGGGTATGTAATGGGTAGAAGGGAGAAATCATGGTACATGAGGTGCCCGGCCTTGATTTTTCCACCCTTCTTTATATGCCTTTTGCCTTTTATGAATTTTCTTTAATTAATTGCTCGGGGCTCAAAGGACAAGAGCATGATGTGTAAGATATAGCAGTGGTTACCCCTTTAAGGTAGGGTGGTTTATTTCCCTCCAAGGGTTGGGACAATCATGGGTTCCTGAATGATAAAGGAGGCTCATCTAGGACCTATAGAACCAGGGTGATGGCCATGGATTGGAGTAGAGCTCATGCATTGGCTTTTGCCTACATGCTAATTATTTTGTCTCGGCCATCTTTTGAATTTTGTGGTACAATTTCCTGTAAATGTGGCCAATTATGCTTTTTTCTTTTTCTTTTAATTACTTCAACCTCTGGGGTGTCATTCCAGCCCTGACCCAAGGTGGGGGCAAGGGGATAGGGAGGCTAGCCCTATGTGGACCCAAAATGGAAATGTGGACCCAGGTGGGAGAAATGATGGATGGGGTATAACGAGTGGAAAGGGAGTAATATATGTGGGTAAAGGAAAGGGACCACATACCCAAAGTTGGGGTTTCCCAAGTAGTACCACCCTAGAACCAAATGGTCAATAAAGGAGATCCCACAGGACTAATATCCAAGGGTAACAACCAAAAGAGTTCAAGAGGACAAGAGCACAAACTAAGCCCACCCTTTCCGCCAAATACCCCCATCAATCCATACACAGAAGTATCCATGATAAGTAAACCCAATACTCAATTACCAAATGACAGGACATACCTTTAGATTCGGGAGGCCCACCCCACCTTCAAACATACGATCAATACAAGTGGGTGAGGGACCACATGGTTGGCTCAGGTGGCAGAGAAATGTCACAACGAGCTAGTAGGAGGCTACAAGGGGTTGTTGGCTGTCGACTGAGCCTCAGCATGGAGAAAAAATTCTCCTGGGGATATCACCCACGAAGTGGTGGGTAACAAATCCTACTATGAAAAGTTGAGAAGCAACATCTAGACCCCGGAGGTTTGTATTTGATTATGTACATATGAAAGTATATTATTGAATGGGGTTGTGTTTGTACAGGTGAATCTCTCGAAGGTTTTGATAGCATGTTGGTTACCAATCAGTTTGATTGGTAGAGATTGGTCATCCTTGATCTGCTAGAGCAAGGAGTGTTGAGGCTTTGTGAGTGAAGCATTGCCTAGGAGGACATATGACTGACACTTTGTGTTGATGTCTAGGTCCCAAAGTTGGAAAGGTGGTGTTGGTTATAGAGCTTTGTTTTTGGATACACGCCTGGATCTTATGGGTTGGTGGTTAGCAAGCAAGCCTCATGGTACCTAGAGGGGTTGAAAGCTTGGGTCCATCTTAGTCCCACCCAAATAAATTGCCCTGGTCAAGAATCTAGTATGTGGCATTGCGGTGCATAAATTATTGAGAGACAACTAGATAGATTGCCCTAGTCAGGAATCTAGTCCATGGCATTGCAGTGCCTGAAGTTCTTCATGGTTCATATAGTTGAGATCTTCCTTGTACTTGTATATGATGAATACCTCCCTAGTTAAGGGGGAGTGTTGGAAAATGTAATTAGGTTCGGTCTTCATTTAATGTATTTGAGTCATCTTGTAATGTACGTGTCAAAAGAATAAAGAAAAGAATATTTATTATTATTATTATTGTGACTTATTAAAGCATGGGTTTCATGCTTGGGTCACCATGTTTTAGGTCAAATTCCCCATTGAGGACTTCTAGGATTTATTTTGAGTCAATAGAATCATTGTACTTTTAAAGAGACCCTTCTTGGGCTTTTGAATCATGTAAAAAGGTTTAGTATTGAGTCAAATATAATTTATGTATCCTCCACATCAAGTCGGCCTAGAAGAAGATCAAGGTGGCCTAAGGACATCAATTCGACCTCCCTTAAAGCCTATAAATAGAAGCAAGTCGAATTCATTTGGAGTACTTCATCTCAAGCAAGTTTGATATCTCCAAGGAAGTTGGGAAGTGCGAAGTACGAAGCCGAGAAGCTGAAGGAAGTGCGAGTTGGGTGAATTTTAAGGAGAAGAAGAAAAACTAAATTTTGGTGCCTCTCTCTCTTTGTTTCGTGCCCTAGTTTGGGATATCGAAGTCTTCCAAGTTTGGATGATGCTGGAAGCTGCTGGAAGTTGCCTAATGTCAAAAGCTGCTACATAGTCAAAGTTGTTGGAAGAGAGATCAAAGATCTGGGAGGCTGACTTGGTGTGGAGTGAAGGTTTGGTCTTTGTCTAGGGTGAAGAGTCTCAAAGAATACTATTGAAAGGAAGAGAATTTTGACTGGGTTTTCCCCTCGAGGGGGTTTTGCCCTGGCGTAGTGTCTATATCTGGTGTCCATTGTTTGTGCTTTTGCTTTGGTAATTGCTTAATGAACTAAAGAAAGAAGATATAAAGAAACGTAATAACAAATCAAGAACATCACAAGTAATTATCAAGTATAAGAAAATCTTTCTGCCTTTCTAATTTTCTAACACTTATCAATATTATTTCTAGGCATAGTTTTAAAAACCAGAACCAGTGACCGATTGGTCCACCTAATAAACCGGGTTTCAAACTGAACTGTTCAGACCGGAATTGTTCAAACCAGGACTGGATAGATCTCAATGAACCGGTTTTTAAAAAAATACATGAAATAATTAAATTTTAATGAAAAAACTATTTTTAATATTTAAAACCATGATTCCATAACAATGGAGTCAAAATATGCAAAGTTTGCTCATTTATAATGGCCTATAATGTCCAAAAACAATGCTACAAGCTATGGGGCCATTGGCCTACTACAAGTCTACATATCAATGATCGACATGATCACTCCTCATCATGATCAAACTACTAGACACGGGATCATCAATAGGAGCTACATAAACATCATTTGGATCGGAGTTTGAGGATGCCTCAACCTCATCTGCAACCTCACTAGTAGCACCAGTAGCAATAAAACTAGACATCCAATAGCTCTTTTTGCCTACTAGGGTTTACAAACCCTAGACATCCAAGTGTCCAAAACCCTCGAATCGCAATGCCCTTTTATACAAGAGATGAAATCCATCATTGTCATCAATCAATCAAGAAAATTTTGTCCAATAATTTGGCTCTACCAAACTAAGTAGTTCGACTTCTTCAAAACATTGTAGCAACAGCAACAACAGATTTCATCAAAATGGAACTCAAAAGAAAGGATTGCCATTTTAAGGCTCTTTTATGCATTATGTATACTAACCCATAAATCAATTAGATGACTCATGAGGATGTTAATTTCTACTTTGTACCATTGTGATTATTTATGCTTCATGACTTCAGCATGGGAGAATTTATCACTTGAATTCATTCTACCTCAAATAATTTTAAGACTTTTAGGCTTGTGAAAGTTATTAAACCATTAAAAACACCATGCAAGGAAAAAAGAGCACTTGGCATTTCAAGCTCTAGAAGGATAGGATTTATGTTGCCTTCAAGTTTTCCTTGGGATAAGTTCTGCCAAAATTCCCTGCAACAGAAAGTTCATTTCTGAGATAACAAAAGTTGTTGCCTTCTCCTAGAGGCTAGAATGACACATTTAAGAAATGAACTTGATAGTGAGGTGATCATTACTGCACACTCAAAGGATCTTTGATCATATGGATAAGTGTTCTCCAAAAAATGTTGGACAACCACAAAGCAATGGCAATACTCCTTTTACATCATGAATACATACAGGTGAGGCAAATAAATGACATTTTCGTTGGCACAACCAGTTTCTCCAACATTACATTGATCTCCTTTCTTTGTCAGTGTAATAACTTGTATCTTGTACCATCATAAATGGAACTCAATGCTCTAATCCTTTCTTTTGAATACAGTGGCAACAAATCGGCCAGTTTATGACAAAACAAGCCGGTTAGGCCCGATTTTTTTGAAATAAAGGCAAAAGAGAGGGTCTGACCTAGTTTTTTGGCTGGTCCAGTGATTTAGCCAATGAATCGTCCAATTTGACCATTTTCCGGTTCAAACTGGCCGTTTTAATACTATGTTTCTAGGCATGTAATTTGGTTTCCTTTAAGTGAATAAGCATCATATCTTTATTATCTTTATTACCACATGTCTCTTTCCCTTGAAGCATTAGTTGTAATGTCCCCAATTTTGATTTTCTGCATTAGAGACAATTTTGGAAAGAGGAGACATTTACAGCGTTAGTGGAATGTGGGGACCACAAAGGAGAGAAGAGGCCAGCAAATTATACATAAAGCTTGAGGGCCTCACTTTTGCATCTTTTGGTTATTTCTATAATCCAACATTAGTACTCTTGAGTTGTTCAACCAAGACAACTAGTGTTGTTTAGCACAAGGGATTTCCAAGCAGAAATCCCAACTCTACCTTTGGTGAACTTCGAGTGTCACCCTAGGAAAGCAACATGGAGATCGTTCCAAGTATTTGAAGAGTTCAAATTGTGGGCTACTTATCAACAAGGGCATAATTCTCCAAGGACGCAGAAGGAAAATCGTGGGGTTGAATAGAGCCAGCAAAAAGGAGTCTCTTGGCTAGAATATTTGTAGAGAATTTATCCAAGAAAAGAGCAGCATTCCCTTGACAATTTGCAGAGTTGAAGGTGCAGTTATTTGGAGGGTTGAGCTATTATTTTCTGGCACTGCACAGGGGTTTACTGGGCAGCTATTGCGCTGACATTTTGATAGGGAGATTTGGGGGTTTTCGACTAAGTAGTAATACAAAGATTCGAAGGAGTGATTTGTAAGGACTGGAGGAGATTTTTCTAGGGATTTATTAGGGCATTCTACAGCAGAATTCTTCTTATAGTGCGTTTTTCCAGCCAGTTAAAGCCACTATCATTTCTTGGGGTCACTAGTGCACATTGGATTCAACCGAACCCTTTTTGGATTTTTGTGGGATTATTGATACGAGGCTCCAACTAACTTTGCAAAATTTTCCCAATAGTAATCGGGCCAGGAGCCTCCATTCTTATAGCAGGGCATATTGTTTATTAGCTGGAAAGTTCACATCACTTTATGGGTTCATTTTTGGCTTGGAGTTAAGCCAAACCTTTCAGGGCATTTTTGGGTTTTAGGAGAGGAGCTCGTGGCTGCAATTTCAAATTGATTCGGGTGATATAGAGGGCAGAATCCCAGTTCCATTCCGACACCAGTTGACAGAATTTTTGGGTAGTGCGCAAAATTTTTGGGGAGAGCCATTCCAACAACTAGGTCATCAGATTTTCACCTGGGGTTTACAGAGCTTGCATAAGTAAGCCCAGGTTCCATTGTTCTCACACTTGTACTCAGATTTTCCCATATTAATTAAATGGATCAGATTTTATGTTTCTATTTACTAGTGTTCTAAATTGGGTGCTTTAATTTCATATTTTTCTTCTTGTTCCTAGTGCATGTTTTGGTATTACTATTAATTCTTCCATTAGGAATATTACAGTCGTATCAGAGCATGATCTTGGCCACCTGTGGGGAAGTTAGCAATATCATGGAGGTGTAGGCATACATTCACAGTGAATGGTGAAACTATGGACATTCCAGTGACTCAAGAAAGATATAGTACACAGAGGATCATGGAGGGAATCAATAGAAACAATAAGATACTCAGCATAAACAATGAGAAACTAAAGAATTATGGGCCTAGTTGAATAGCATCAAGGGGATAAACCAAAGCCATCTTCTTTTCAGTGACAGATACCCTAGAGATAAGCATGTCACAGGGGTGAAGTGATATACACCATGTGGGGAAGTCGACGAAATCAAGGCACCAGACCTCCTCAAAAGGAGTGGACAGGACAGGAGCAGTTAGAGGGTGAGACCAGGAGGCGCTTCTACTGGTGGAGACCTCGCTTTAGATATTAAGAGCCTGAGGGGGGGATTGAGCATGAGGTTGATGGCACGCAGGAGGAGCACGTAGATATACCTAGAGTGACGCAAGAGTCACCCTTGTTAGAGATTCCTTATAGCTTTCGCTGACAGTTGAGGAAGAGAGTAGAGCATACACCCGTAGTGCCATTCGTTGTTGAGGTATCCATTAATGAGGTGTCCAGGGTCGTGTCCGAGTTTTCAGGTGATAACAGCCCACAGTAGATTAGTGAGGTGCCAGGAGACATATCCACCGTTGATGTGATGTCGAGAGACATATCCAATGATGAGGTGCCAACAGGCATAGACGTATCTAGAGTCAAGACAAAGTTTCTAGACGATAGCCACCTACAGCAGAATGGTGAGGATGTTGTGCATGATGAGCTATATGTGGAGGGGCAGTTAGTTGCTCATGTTGATCCCATGGTGGAGGAGGATGAGCAGCCATCCTTGGAGTTCGTCATCAATGAGTACACAGGTGCATCGGCAGCCAACAGAGTTGTCGTACTTTCAAACGGAAGCCCTCTTTAGGCATACATCGATGGGGCTTGCAACATTGTTGGGTTGCCTTTGCACATTGGTGAGAGAGAGGTCGTGTTACCTAGGCAGCTTATATTTGTTGACCAGACTAGTGAGACAGGGTGACATCGGTTGCATAGGGTGTAGCATTAGTAGGATGGAGGGATTGTTCCATGTATGAGTGTTTGTGCATTCGATCCCTCTCTTGGGGTTGGATGGTGAGAGATATTGAGTTGGTATCTGATGGAGTTGACTAGGTGTCTAGATATATCCATGGCCAGGAGCATAGTCCAATGGGGGTCGTGGGTTATCAAAGGAGCCCGACGGCCAGACTGTCCCTGGGATCCAGGTGGGATTCCCCGCCATAGCATGGGCTTGGTTAGTGGTGGTATTAGCTATGTGATGGATCCAGTAACCAAGCGCCCACACAATAAGTTTTATTGACAGGGGAGCAAGCAGACTCCATGGGTTGTCCAGGCATGTTGGGTGAACATGGGAATATAGGATGATCAGCATACTATGGCAGGAATTTGTCGGAAGGAAGTGGCATCAGCAGGCCACCAAATAGTGCTTTGTTTGGGGCCAAGGACTCTCTGCAATTAGTTGGGACACAGCGACCACCGAGGAGCAGCACAGTGGTGGCATCATCGCTGGTACATAAAGAGATCCAGCTCTCAAGTCTCTCAAGGGGAATTTGGAGGGGGGATCCATGCATCAAAGGGTATGGTGATGCGATAGCAGAGGTGGTAACACCAGCAGGGTGCAGACTGTCGCATACTGCCACAGCCTTAGGCCAGGGCATCTAGTAGTGTGTAGGAGTATGCAACAATGAGTAGTGGCCTACAGAGGAGTACAGAGGTATATGGTGGGGTGTCTTGATTTGTGGGCTTGCATTGTTGCATAGGAGGAGCAATTCACACCACCTAAAGTTTCTGCATGGAGTGACAGTGACTTCATCACAAGAGAGATGCCAACTGATTGAGGATGATATGGCATCTGGTGTTGGTGTCTGGCAGTGCATAGAGGTGCGCAACTAGGTGCAATCGTGTGCCAAGGGGCACAGAGGTGCATGGTTTTATGTAGAGGAGCGCAAGGGTGGCCATATGCAATGGTGTGTGACGCTGGCCCATGGGATTTTGGAGTCTTACCTCCAGGGAAACCGTCTGATAGAGACAACAAGCATGCCATTGGGGGTAGCTCACCCACGATAGATGGGCTCGCAGATGAGCATCATCTGATGATATCCATAGGGATTCACATGCTTGTCTCTCCTCCACATTACTTGCAAGCGCAGAGTTGGGCATTGCCCCTTGATGCCTTCGTCATGAACAGCAGGATGCGGGAGACTCACTCAAGGTAGTTTAATGGGACACAGAGTATCCAGAGAGACTTCTCAGGGGCATTTGGTCCGGGCATGAGCTGATAGGTACAGCCTTAGGGAGTGTGTGGTTTGTTGCAGAGGTAGCATATGTTCCACCCTCGATATCACACTTCGGGAGGCGACAGCTATAGGGTGCAATTTCAACAAGACAGCCTAAGGCATTATGAGAGCATGAGGTACAGGGGATGGTAGTCCTCGTTTACAAGAGGATGCCTAGGCTCCAAGCAGTATCCGAGAACATCATCAGGAGTTAGGATAGCAGCTTTCACTGTGTTGTATGGCAGGAGCATAGCAATTTGTCATACACAAGACAGATTCTTGATGCTTGGTGCCCATCTATTGGATACATACAGGGGTCAAAGACGAGGCACAGAGGGACCCCAGTAGCTAGCAGCATGTCACAGTAGCAGGCAATATGGATTAGGGGTTGTGGACCTCCAGTATCCAGGGATCCAGTTGATTGGTGGGACACTCCATTTCTTGTGGGTACAATAAGGATAGCAGGTGATCCAGTTCATTCTCGGGCTTACACATGGGGGATCACCAAGGTCTTCCTCATATAGCGAGGCAGGTTGTTGCTCAAAATTGTGGCCAGCCATGGAGTGAGAGGCTTTAGAATTGATGAGTCACCTTGGCAGGTTGGGCATAGCCTCAATCATCATATATATCATGGTTGAGGGTTACAAGAGAGGAGGCTCTGGTACAAGCATGTTGGGAATTCAGTCATGACTATAGTATCACAGGGTTAGCAAGACAGTTTCTTTTTGCAATGGGTATGGGACCCTGGCATCATAGTACTTGACAGTTCAACTACCCTTAGGGATGAGTTGGTTTCGATGGGGGGAGATCATTCCGATCTTCCATTGGATTTTAGTGATTTGTTGTTGGCGTGGGGGACTTCACCAACATGGAGAGATAATCAACAGGAGGAGTTCAAGAGAATCTCATGCGGGCGAGCATTCATTTCCACAAGGATCGGATTGTATCTTCAGGAGTCCACCCCTGGAGTGCATGAGATGGGTGACTCAGTTGAGCAGTTGCACGAGAATCCGGTCAAGCCTTTATATTATCATGATGCTCTACTTACTGACGGTATATAGAGGGCTTCGGGTGCCTGTACCAAGTTCAACAATAAGTGAAGCAACGGGTGCTTCATGTTGATCAGGATGGCTTGGGACCCTGGTATTGAGGGACTACTTTATGGCAGGATAGTGTTGGGGATAGGGATGGCTCAGTGGCTCATTTGGGGCCCCGGTATCATTTGCAGTAGCCATTTGGGTCAGCTGATTGAGAGGGCGCTTGTTCATCCATTACTTGAGGACAAGCAATTTTTGGCAGGGAGGACTGTAATGTCCCCAATTTTGATTTTTTGCAATAGAGATGACTTTGGAAATAGGAGAGATTTCTGGCATTGGGACCTAGGAGGAAAAAGGAAAATTACAACATTAGTGGAATGTGGGGACCATAAAGGAGAGAAGAGGCCAACAAATTATAAATAAAGCTTGAGGGCCTCACTTTTGCATCTTTTGTTCATTTTCACAATCCATCATTAGTTTCTTGAGTTGTTGAGCCAAGACAACCAGTGTTGCTTAGCACAAGGGATTTCCAGGCGGAAATTCCAACTCTACCTTTGGTGAACTTCGAGTGTTACCCTAGGAGAGCGATAGGGAGATTGTTCCAGGTATTTGAATAGTTAAAATTGCAGGCTATTCATCAGCAGGGGCATAATTCTCCAAGGACGCAGAAGGAAAATCGTGGGGTTGAATAGAGCCAACAAAAAGGAGTCTCTTGGCTAGAGAATTTATCCACAAAAAGAGCAGGCTTCCCTTGACAATTTGCAGAGTTGAAGGTGCAGTTATTTGGAGGGTCGAGCTGCTATTTCCTGGGCCTGCATAGGGGTTTACTGGGTAGCTATTGCGCATACATTTTGATAGGGAGATTTGGGGAGTTTGACTTTGGGCTAAGGAGAAATAAGGAGATTCGAAGGAGTGATTTGCAGGGGCTGGAGGAGATTTTTCCAGGGATTGATTTGGGCATTCTAAAGCAAAATTCTTCTTACAATGCATTTTTCCAGCCAATTAGAGCCACTCGCATTTCTTGGGGTCACTAGTGCACGTCAGATTCATCCCAAACCCTTTTTTTGGTTTTTGTGGGATTATTGAGAGGAGGCTCCAACTAACTTTGTAGAATTTTCCGAGCAGTATTCGGGTCAGAATCCTCCATTCTTATAGCAAGGCATATTGTTGGTTAGCTGGAAAGTTCGCATCACTTTGTGGGTTTATTTTTGGCTTGGAGTTGAGCCAAACCTTTTCTCGGTATTTATGGGTTTTAGGAGAGGAGCCTGTGGCTGCAATTTCAGATTAATCCAGGCGATATAGAGGGCAGAATCCCATTTCATTCCAGCAGCAATTGACCGAATTTCTAGGAAGCGCACAATTTTTGGGGAGAGCCATTCCAACACCTAGGTTGTCATATTTTCACCTAGGGTTTCCAATGCTTGCATAAGCAAGCCTAAGTTCCATTGTTCTCACACTCAAGGTTGCTTCTGGAGCGCACTTCGAGCAAGAGCAAATCGGGAGCGATCTGGAAGCGCGCTCTCAAAATTCGCTCCTGCCATGGTCCCGCCAAAAAAAATCACTTCCTAGTTTTTTCCACAAAAAATTTGTCACAAAGATGTTTCAAACGCAATTTTTTTCAAAAGAAACAAGATTTTTTTAGTAGGGAAGTCTAATATTCAAGCTTATGGCCCTAGTATTGATATGCAATTCATGGTAATGTTAAATTCTTAAAGTAAAAGTGACATTCTCCTTTATCTTTCATTTTCATCCTTTTACTTTAAATTTTTAACATTATCATGAAATGACCAGGATGTTTGAGAGTGGTTCCAACCTCACTGGACTTCATATGGAGAAAGTAAAATTTTAGATCTCACTCAAAATCCAGCAGACTTATCAATTTTTCAAGATTTCAGGATTGGAGGGATTGCAATGTTTCCATTGGATTTTGTCATGTACTAAGGTATGGGACTCGTATTTAATCAAGAGCACCAAGCCCTCTATGTACCTTCATGTTAGTGACATTGGTTGTCAAAGTCCTCTATCATGACCCTACTAAACATGTACCCATGACTCAAACAAAATCTTGACTTGACATGCTACATTTTTTCTATCTTATGGGTATTAATCAAAATATGGGTGAGAATGTTCTAAAAAGCGGATCAAGTCAAGTTTTTAATCTTAGTCATTGATCAGAGACTTAATCTCGTCCGTTGAAGTCTCAACGAGAAAAGTATAAGAAGGAGGCTTGGGGTTCATTTAGAAACACACACACAGAGAACGAATTAATCTAGAGTTCGATTTTTGGGGCTAGGAAGCTGAGAAATTCTAACTAAGTGATCATTCTGCAGCAAAGGGGCAGGGATAGTTCGAGAATACTGGGCAAAGAGGTGGAGAGCCACTAGTGGAGGCAGCACAACACCTAGAGGGACTGATGTTGGGTCAGTCTGGGCCCACATAGTCTTGATGCAGAGCCAGAAGGGCTAGCGCAAAAGTGAGGCTGCCCTCACGCAGAAATCCGGAACTGTCGGGGAGCTGCCAGAACAGTCGGGAGAGGTTGACGCAGAAGCTCCAAGCGGCAAAAGAGACAACGCAAGGCTGACGCATGGCCTACGCAGGGCCAACGCAGAGATAGCCGAGGTTAACCAGTTTTGCTGTCGGATCAGTTGGAAACTGTCGGGTGAAATGAGGTAATCTCACTCAATTTTCCGCCATTATATTTTTCTCTGTAACTAGATTGTCGGGGGCATCCAGCATTGTATTCAAAACTACTGCTTAATAATATAAAACCCTCAGAGCTACTGCACCGATTTTCCCGCATTGGGTTTTTCCAGGGACTATTTTGTCCAAAAATAACGATGTCTTATGTATCTTGTTCTTTACTCAATTCCTTGTTTCATGTAATCAAATTAAATTGGTGTAGGTTGTAGAAGTAAGTTACTGCAGTATTTTTCAGAAAATAACTTGATTATGTATATTAAAATCAAGTAGGAGAAGTAAATTCAGTTTTGCTCCAGTAGGGGTTCTTTGAGTGTAGGAATTTTCACAGGTGATAGGAGCATTCTATTGATAAGCTTTAGGCTTATCTTAGATGATCTGATTCATTGTTGTTCTAACGGTTTATCTTGAGAAATTATAGATTGTTTGCAAGTTCCCCAGTCCTTGGGCTCCAAGTTCACAAACTGTGGGCATAAGCCAACCTTGTTTGGAGTTCAGATATTTGTTGTGGTTTATCTAACTTCGCTAAGGTTGTAGCTTGCATTTATTTTCCAAAGTATTATTATCCATTTATCAAAAAAAACTCCATAAAAAATTATTTCTCAAAATTTCTTTTAAAAAGCATTGTATATTTGTAAATTTTGTATAATAATTTTGTAAATTATTTTTTCTAATTAGGGTTTTGGGGTTTTAAGATATTTTGTATACATTGGGGTTTTGGATATTCTTTATCTCCATTTTTGTAGGTGAAATCAAGTGAAAGAATTGGAATAGAGCTAGATCTAGGCCCTTGAGGGTAAGATCTAGTCTCTAAAAATTTTGCAGGACCGGCCATTGAAGAAATTGAGCACAATTGCAGATCTAAAGCAAATTAAATTTTTTGAAGCAAGTTTTTCATTTTTCAGCCCACTTGGGCCTAAACCCGGCCTCTCCAGAGCCAGCGTCTCCCTCCTTGGCCTCTGCATCAACCTTAAAGGCCCATGCATCATCTTATCAGGCCTCCCAAAGGCCTGCATCACCCTCCAGGCCTCTCGGCCTTCCCTCCTTGGCCTAGCGCTGAGGGTTTCAAGCCTTTTTCCGGCCTAGTCGTGGCCTCTGGGGCCTTCGTCCCCCCTACTAGACCTTGGGCAGCTACCCTTAGGGCTAATCGTGGGATTTTTAAGCCCTTTTATGGCCTCCTCTCCTACCGTCCTCCTTTCAGCCCCCTCTCCGCCCCTTTCTCTCCCTTTTTTGGCCCTTTTGACCCCTTTCCAGCCCTAACCCTAACCGCTAGCCCTTAGCGGGCTCTCTTCTTCCTGCATCAAGCCTCCTTGGCCTTTTACCACCTCCATTGCCTTTCCTTGGCATCCTAAGCCCCCTCTTGCCCCATGCTAGCCCTACCAGGCCTAGCATTGCCATCTTTGGCCCTAATTTGACCTTCATCCATTTTTGAATTTTTTGGGATTGAAGCTTGGTGTCTTTTGTAGAATTTTGGCTCAAAAGCTTGTTTTTTCAGGTGGCATCTTCATTGAAAATTTTCGGAAAATTTGGGCAAGTGATCCACAAGGTCTTGGGCCTAGGTTTTGCTCTCTAAACCCTCATTCTCTCACTATTTTGCTACAGCTGTAATATTCATTTCATAACAGTAAATTAAAATCCCTAAACGTACATCTAATTGGTCAAAACAACTTAAAATTTGCATAATAAAATTTTCCTAAATTTTGGCCACTTGGGCATTACACACCTAGCCTACATCCACTCTTTAGCTTGATGGAATAACTCTGCATAACTGAATAATCAGATCTGATATTTTCTGAATATCACATCTTAAAATCCCTAAAGATCTAATTTTTCAATTTGGCAAGCTTACTCTAAGTTTTTTGCGCATAATTTGGCACTTTTTGTGGCATTGATAGCTCATTGTTTACATATTTCTTACTGTTGTAATAAGTGTTTTCAGATCTGATATATCACTGAATATTGCATCTTAAGTGGGCCAAAATTCACTAATTCATATTGGAAAAGTCATTAAATTACTCCTTGGTCATTTTATGACTCATATGTTTGGCAATTTCCTTGTTTTAGAGTGATACATTGACTGTGTCCTAACATCGTCAAAAGTAGCTCTTTCATAATTTTTTGGGTCCATAGTGGTTTTTGTTGTTAAGCTCTAACAATTGTTTCTCATGCATTAGATTTTGAGAATTTGTTAACTTGGCACTAAGATCACTCATATACCTAAGTTATAATCTTGTTGAAGAGTTGAGTTACTTTGGGCATTTGAAATGTAATTGGCATAAGATCATCATTAAAATATCTTGAGCTATTGTGATTGGAATCTTGTGTTGGTAATCATTGGCTAATTGATAAGTAGATAAGTACCCCAAGTTCTTTTATTTTTTGTCATTGGTTAAATATTTTGTGGATTGATCTATTGTTGGCACAAAGTAAATTGGCACTTTCTTGGTTGTGAGATTGCACATAACTCATTGATAAGTACTCTTGTAGTTAAGGATTCATCATAACTTAAAGTACTTAAAACATTAAGCTAATCTCAAAACTAAGAATTTCATTCATTATCATTGCATAAGCATTCTAGGCTTAAAGTGCATTAAAAACTTACCTCCAAACATAAGCTTGGTTGATAGACTCCTAGGACAACCCTTTCTCATCTAGCCTGAGGGATTCAACCCTTCTTAGTGGTTAACATAGTGACCTCGTAATCGTCAGAGCCATAGTCTATGCAGTGTCGAAGGCACTAGTGGTTGGAACGTAGGGGGAGGTATCATTAATCAAACCTCTGCTTGCTTCTCGTTGGCTTCCATCCCACAACCTACTCTAAACACTGTTCTCAAAACAGTTAACGGAAAGGTTCCATTTAGACTAGGCATATAATCTAAAACTAACCAAGATCCTTGCATCACACTTAGATTTTAGGACTTGCATTTCATATCGGTTAGTTATTCATCTAAGCAACAGTTGTCCATCCAGTTACTTGGTCATAATTTATAATAAGCAAAAATTTTGACTCCATAAGGCGCTGGTCTCAATTCCAGAACTTATTAGATCCTTAAATGTTGCAAAATTTTTACCAAGTAGCTAGGCCACTCAACTATGTCTCCCAGGGAAGTTGGTTCCCAACATGCTTTCCATCATCTCACTTCCACAGGGACTACCCCCCATATCCTGCTGTTGAGAGACAACAAGAACGGAGTGGGAAGGGATCAGAGTGACATACCCTGCCCTGAACCATTGTCACAGTACTTGTACAATCTGAGCAACAACATTTTTCGGCGCCATTGTCAGGGACCATTTTATTAGACCTTGGTATTGACGACACTCTCATCAATCTTCGTAATCTTCTAATCTCTTTCGCCATTCATTAGCCCATCAAGCGGCACAACATTTTTTGGTGCTTATCTTTCATCATTCTTCGTCTTTTCATCACCTTATCTTTCTTCCTTTCATTAATTCTCTCATCTTGTTCACCTCCACCTTTAGCACCTAGACATTTAGGTTGGTTTCTTGTTTGGGTGGCGACTCCACTTGTTCAACCATTCACAAGAGCTTACTCTAGAAGGAATCCTGGTAGCTTGGTTAACCCCACTCCCGATCCTGAAAAGGTTCTAAGAGCCCAGTTAAACAAATTACATTCTAGAGGGCAATTAAATTTTCTCAGACATGAAGCTCTCCTTGATCTCCATTTTCTTTTCATTAATCCCGTAAATCAAGACATCATGGGTGATTTTTATAGGCCTTGCAACTTCAACAACATCCAAGGATATCCTCATGATTTGCCAAATGAATCTACCATGTAATAGATGAAGTCATGACTTGATGAGAACTCTACCTGTCACCCTAGTCTAAAGAATTTGATACTGTGATATTGTGATGATCTTGATATTGGTTCTGATTTGGCGTCTAGACTTTGATAAGTTGACTTAGTTGATTTGATTGCACAATATTGATTTTTGTAAGGTTGGGCATATTGCTTTGGTAAATTGTTATGTTGAATAAAGCTTTGTGTAGATCAAGCTCCCCGATCCAGATATGTCCGCATTGACAGTTATCTAGTGAAGCCAAGATGATGTGTTGATTCAAGCCTCTACTTCATAAGTGTTCCAAGGTACGACTTTGATTTTGAATTTGGTTTTATATACTGATGGTCTAGTCTTGACAGAAAATGAGCCTTTGATGATCTAAATAAGAGGGAGATGGCTTTTGAAGCTCAAAACACTGAATCATGGCATGATGAATCGATTTCTGAAGTTGGGGAAAGAAAATATATATTGTGAATCTATTGAATAAGTATTGAAAAGTGGAAATGCAAATCCTTGGACACTCCGATTGAATTTCAAGAAGTTGCGAAGAAATCTTGTTGAACTCAACTTGGCAACCGATAGTTGATTGAACCATTGATGTTCTGTTTTGAACATCCTTCCATATATATATATATATATATATATATATATATATATATGATATGCATAAAACCAGAGTCTACTCATGATTAAGCTGCTTCATACACATTGAGTTGCCACCAAGCACCCTTCGAGATACTTGCATGGGACGATCTTCCTGTGATATGTGACTACTTGGGTGTACCGATGATGATTAGATCGTTATTGATGAGATGAGCGCATTTGGATGTTGCCTTAGTATGAGATCTGTCATGATATCTTAGATGAGAGGTCCATACTCCATAGCATGACTGAGGTTGAGTACGATGTTACTAGCATGACTAGCCATGTGGCAGGATGAAGAAGATCCTTGGAGACTTGTCTAAGCAAGACCTGGATATGACATGGATACATTG
Organism: Pinus tabuliformis; assembly: GCA_031772625.1. Classification (NCBI taxonomy): domain Eukaryota; kingdom Viridiplantae; phylum Streptophyta; class Pinopsida; order Pinales; family Pinaceae; genus Pinus; species Pinus tabuliformis. Next base: position 930,987,731 of record CM062812.1, on the reverse strand, counting down.
CGATGACAAATAGTGGGATCCGATTGGATGAGAATCTCGCATATAGCTGGGAATGAGATACCTTCATATATTGAGATAGCGCTGTTGTACGAGACAAGCTCAGGCTTGTGATTAGCGCCTCCTTGAGAGGGAGCATGAATATGGTATCCTTTTTGTGATATATATATATATATATATATATGATTGTTTATGTTACATTTAAAGTTTAAACATTATGATTAAATTTACATCACATTTACTCATGAATGATCACAATAAAAATAGCAATATCGGAATATCCAAAATTAACCTTTATTATATATCCAAATCTCAAAATCAACCTTTATTATATATATGAAGTTGCAAGTACAATAAAGACTACGAGGTTACAAGAACTATAAAGACAAAAGACTAATCCACATCAACATAATCCTCATCAAAAATAGAAGCAGAAGCATGCTCAACAGTGGATGGTGGTGCTGAAGAAGATGGTGGGCCAATTCCACTTCCAAGTTGGACCTCAATATTCAGAGCAGTAAGAGAGAGATCCAAATCAAGACTTTCTGGATCTACATCCCATTCTTTAGAAGGACCATTGTTGTATTCTGGACCCCTACGAGATGCAAGGCGAAGGTTGGAGTGCACATAAACAAGATCCTTTGACTTTTGTGAGTCCAACCTATTGCGCTTCACAGAATGAATAAAACAATAGGTGCTCCAATTCCTTTTGGTTGATGAAGAGCTTGCCACTTGTGAAAGAACACGAATGGCAAGGTTTTGCAAATGTACACCATTTTCTCCATGACAAATCCACCACCTAACTAGATTCATGGTGCTTCTCTCCTCCAAAGCTGATATATTTGAATAATCATCTAATCCTACAGCAAAACTTGCAAATTCTTCCTTGACATCCTTGTGTAGATGAGATGGAAATATTCTCATAAGGGCTTTTTTCACCCCATTAACCACCTCTTTATCCTTATGGGGTACCTTCCTCTTCCCATTGCTTTGAGAAATAAGCTTCTCATCATAAAATTTGGGGTTCAAGGCATGTGCTAAAGTGTGCAATGGAGTGTTGAAATTGTTCCACCTATCAACAATGATTTTCTTGACTAAATCAGCAAAATGAACATCAACAAAAAAATGTTGTGGAGACTCTTGTGAAATGATTTCCATAGATTTCTTAACCATGGAATCCATGCCATCATATACCTCTCATAAGAAAGGTTGGTCAGTGTCAACACTCTGAAGAAGCTCAAATGCAGGGGTTGTGAACTTTAGCAAGAAATCTATTTTTCTCCACCAGTCCTCATCAAGGCACAATCTACGCACCATATATCCCCGCTCTGAATCTGCTTGTCTCCACTCAACCCAAAGTTGACTCACCACCATAGAAACTAATGCTTTCTTAACCTCGACAAGGTGGTGCAACATCAGGAAGTTTGAGGCATATCTTGTCTCAGCAACTTTTAACAACTCCAATTTAGAGTACTCTCGAAATATTGCCTGAGATTGGTGGTGGTTGGTGATGAATTTAGCAATCTCCCTTGCTTCCCCTATGATTTCCTTTATCCATGGAACTTTATTGTTGATCTCCTCTAAGATCAGATACAGATTATGGACAATGCAGGGTGTCCAAAAGATGTGGCCATACCTCCCCTCAATAATTAAACTTGTAGCTTTGCAAACTGGTGCATTATCCATGATAACTTGCACCACCCTGTTAGGCCCTATTTGTTCAATAGATTTTATAATATCAGCAGCAATGAACTGTGCATCTTTTACCTCTCCTGAGCAGTCCTCTGCCTTTATAAGCAATGCTCCTTTAGGGGAAGTGGCAATGATATTTATCAATGATCTGCGCCTTGTATCTGTCCATCCATGTGAGACTATGGTAACCCCAGAGCTACTCCAAGAAGAACAAATTGGTGATAAGATATCCTCCACAAGGTCCTTCTCATTTTTGAGAAGTTGAGTTCCGACTTTCTCATAGTGGGGCCCCTTGTATCCTTAAGGAGCTTTGTTAATTGCTCTTATCATATCTTGCCAGTAAGGAGAGCGAACAACATTGAATGGGATACCACATGCATAGATGCACCTAGCCACTCTGGAATCAGTTTCTTCTCTTGCTTGCACATTCACCAATTTAGCAATTTTGCTACCCTGAACTAAAGGGGATGCCCCTCTAGTATTTTTGGATGTTGGTTGTTCATGTTGTTGAGTGGCACTGGCTCTCTTCTTCTTTTATTCAACTATAATACTTGGCTCAATGTTAGGTGGAGCTCAAAGAGTAGCTTGACTAAGCTCATCATGACTTCTTTTAATTCCATCTGCCTCATCTTGCTCTCTTTGATATGCCCTCCTTGCCAATGGGTCTGTTGTTTTTGTGCAACCTACAATCCCCTGCCCTCCTCCATGCAAAAGATGTACCTTCACTCTTCGGTAAGATCCCTTGTACGAATTACTGCAAAGATTACATCGCTATTCCCATGAGCCACCACCTCCACATTTTTTAAGCTTTTGAACATGCCCCCAGAGAGGATAATATTCAACCCTTGGGTTGGACCTGGGGCTTGAACTTGCGGTTGCGCCTTGGTTGGAAGCCATTGCTGCAAAAACAAAATTAAAAAATCAAATATGTAAAGAAAAAACGTTTTTCGTATATTTGGAAGCATAAACCCTCGAAAAATTGAAGAAATAGTAGGAAAAAAGTTAAAACTAAGAAAATGAATGCTTCTTACCCAAATTAATTTTCTGTAGCTGAAGCTACCCCAAAATGCCAGAAAAGACGAGAAATATGGTTGTAGCTAAGCCAAAAGCCAAGAATGTCGTAGCCAGAAACTCTGCACTCCAAATTTGTTGTTAAAATCTTTCTCTTGCTGCTGAAATATCCTTTTCTCACTGTTGAAAATGCCCTAGCTGAAACCACTGCTCTCTTCCTCTTTTCTCCTTTGCTAAAATCATCTGTCTCCAAGATAAACGACTTTCTCAATTGTGTGATGAGGGAATGAGGCGAGAGTCTTTTTATAACTTGAGAGAGGCATCTAGAAGCAACCACAAGATATTTTATTCGCCCAATCAAAATTTAGAAGCAAAACAATAAAAATAAAAATAAAAGAAAACCACGATTTGATGTGGAAACTCCATAGTATGGCCTGGAAACTCATTTCTGGCCATACTAGCCACGTTTCCCAGCGTGAAATGTGCCAGTACGGCCAGAAACAAGTTTCCAGGCCGTACAGTACGAGTTTCCTCGTTTCCGTTTCATTTCCTGGCTGAAACATATCTAGGGGCACCGTTTCTTGCAACATAGGTTGAGTAGTAGCTCCCCTATACTACCTATTGCTCAATATGAGGTCATAGTAGTAGCTCCCCCATGAGATTTCGGGTTGAGATTGAGCTCCCCAATGCAGTTCTAGGTTGAGATGTGCTCCCTAATGATATGCTCTCCTATGTTGATGCAGGTAGTAGATCTGACACCCCGCCGATATTCCCATGTAGTAGCCCGCTGACAAAGATTCCAGGTAGTAGCCCGCTGGTTGCGATTCCGAGTAGTAGCCCAATGAATAGAGGGTGGTAGCTTAGGCTCCCCTCCTATGACAAATTCTTCTAGATTCGAGAATATTCAGCATATGGGCAGGGACAAGCAAGAGATAAGCAGGAATGAGCAAGAGACGAATTGTGATGATACATGATGATGAGATACTTGAGATTGGATATGATTTCATGACATGACATGATGCAAGTGGAATTCTCCCTAGTTGAGAGGGAGTGTTAAAAATATGCAACTGCAGTCAAATTCCACTTTGGACAACTCACTTGATGGAGATAATGATTGCATTGAACTCCTCTTTCGAGAGAACCAAAATCAACCTAAATATCATTCAAATCGGATAAGGGAAAGTGTACTTATGAAGAAAATCCCACATGTGCACATTTGATAAGGTCCGCCCTAAAGCAAAGTGGACCACCTTGAAAGGCTATAAATACAAATGTCCTCTACCTCATTTGGGCACAATGAGGAGACACTCTTCTATCTTGGTTTTTGGCTTGCACAGGTCTGAAGCTCGTCTGCGGAGGATCAGGTTCGCTCTGAGATGAAATTGCAAGGTCCAAAGCTCGCATCTCTGATTTAGAGTTTTGGGCCCTAGTCGCAGCCACAGAACAGGAAGGATTCGACTGTAGTCGCACGCACAGAAGCTCATTCGTGCAATTGGAGCCTTCCAATCGCACAGACAACTCTCCAACCATGCAACTAGGGGTATAGGGTTTCCGCAGTCCATATTTGACCCCAGTCGCTCACATGCCAGGCTTAAGGGAGCGTCTGGGAAAGCTATAGTCGCTCACATGACACCTCCTCCATGCGATTGAGATCTAAAAGATGAAATCTCAAACTTCCAAAGATTTCGCTCAGTGACCGCAGGGCTCGGCAGTTGATTGCAGACAGTGACAATTCTTTACAATGTTCAGAATCAGAGTTTTGAGCATATACAATGTTGGGTTCATTTCATGGATGTTGTAGTTGTTTTGCTGGTTAGTTGCATAGATGAAGATATGGACTGTTGTACTCTCTTTTTCTGAATTATTTGATGACAATCTAAGAAGAAGAATTTGCAAGGGTTTTCCCCATAGTGGGTTTTGCCCTGGTCTCCGACCAATATCCTGGTGTCTCTATGTGTGAATGTTTTTCTTCTATTGTTCCTTTATGTTTCGCTGCATTGACGATGATGATATTGTTCTTTCTACATAGTTGCATATGATGATGAATAATGATGTAAATCTAAATAATGTTATGATCGCATTTTATTGTTTTGTGTATCGACGTTTTGAATCATCCTCTGTGGTTCATCATTAGCATTAGATATGTGAACCACAGAGGATGATTCGAAACGTCGATACACAAAACAGTAAAATGCGAGGACTCCGGAAGACATAAGCACACAAAATGCAGATCGCTGAAGTCTCAAATCTATTAATGTTATGATGTTTTGGGGTGAACTTAATGTGTTAATGAAGAAAGGCAATTATCAAAGCAAAGAACAATATAGCCCTATGAAAAATTAACATACCCAACAAATGTAAGGAGATACAATCTCCCAATCATGCGATGTAAGTTTGATCTTTGCCACGATGAGACGCTTGCTCCCTTGCCTCATTTGTTATGCTAGAGCTGGCATAACTCTCTGAAATTAATCACTTCACAAAACTCTGCCCCCATGGACTGCCACTCTCAAAAATAATCCCCCATAGGCATCTCCCTGGCATCAAGTTGTTCCCCACTCCTAGGAGCTAGAAATGTAGGCATGGCGGATCTAGTTACTCCATGGTGGATAAGGGTATTGTTCTGAGAGATGTCATTCTCCATGTAGTGAGACGCTCCTAAACTCGCACCTCCAATAAACTCCCTGTGGTTGTCCCTAATGTGTTGTTGCCTCAATTCATCCATCACCTCCCTTTGCCCTCTCACCACATCATTCTTCCCTTTCACCAAATCATTCAAGGCACTCAAGATGCTCTTGAAATATTGTGGCCATCTCATCCTTGCTATTGTCTCCCATTTCTACTGTGTTTACCCCTTGCTCTGGAGCCTATGAGTCTAGGGTAATTTCCAGCTCCCGCTCTCTACTCTTGTCCATGTACCTTCTGTAAGTGATGTTATGCTTATCTTCTAGGGTCATCGAAAGAAATCCTCCCACAGTTGGCCAGATCACAGCTCTGATACCACTGTAAGATTCCTAATAAGAAATAACAGTGATAACAAGAGAATAACAATATGCACACAAAAAATTCAGCCCATGCAACAAATATAAGAATAGACACCAGAAATTGCGCCAAGCTGGGCCATTTTATTAACTGAATAGGAGAAAGTACAATATAAGTGGAGATAGTGGAATTTGGGCTTGCTTTAGCAAGCAAGGCAATAACCCAGGTGGAGATGAAGGTGCCCCAGTGTTGAAATGGCTCTGCTAGAATGCTTGCACCCAAACCAGGAACAATTTGTTGCCCTGTTGGAAAAGAATTATTAATGTAGCCCTCCAAACTGCTCAAAAAATTTGGCCAAATTAGCCACAACCTGTAGACACCAAACCCAGCATGGAATTGCGCTACTTCCGACTGGCCTGGGAAGCCCTAAAAATGTACACTCCCTTCCCTGGACTGGTGTATGCCCAGCTGATAAAGAAATGTTGCTACCCTCCAAATTCCCTTCAGAAATTCCTCAAAAAATTACCCTACAGATATCATGGCAGCAGCTCCAAAATTCCCAACAAATATCTCTCCCCCAACCCCACAACTCCACACTAAACGCAGACCCAACCAGGGACCCCCTACGCACAACCCAAAGGCACCAGAAATACTTCCCCAAAATTCCCAGCACTTCAGACCTGCAAAATCCCTCAAATCTCCAGCAATTACCAGGTCCAACTCCTCCCGAAAAGCGTGGAAACAAGGGTGCTCTATAGCTATTTTCCCAAGAGGTGTGTATTCCTTCTCCTGTGCCCAGTCTGCTCCAAATGATGGTCAATATGCCTACAAATCCTCCTGGAACAACTCTGAAATGTAGCGATGATCTCCCATAGAGTGGCACTCGAAGTCCACTAAAGGTGGAGGTGAGATTCCCACCCGGAAATCTCTTGTGTTGAACAGCATTGTGTAGACTTGGCTCAACAGCTCAAGCGTACAAGGGGTTCAATTATCAAATTGGCAAAAAGTCCCAAAATGAGGCCCTCCACCTCTATTTATCTTTGCTGCCCTCTTGCTCCCTCCATGTGGGTCCCTTAGGTCGAATTCCCTCCTTTCTCCTTCCCACAAGTTGAATTTCTCCTAAGGGGTGCTAATTCCCTTTTTGGAGTGGTCCCCACATCCCACTTTACTTTTGATTTATCTTCTCTTCTAATGTTTGGGAGCCTTCTTTCCTCAAAAAGTCAAGTGGGGTCCTCCTAACCCACTTTTCCTAAGTTAAGTATGCCAAAATGCCAAAATTGTGCAAAATTGTATTTACTTAGCAAAACTTGCTAAGTGGGGACTTACACTGCAGCCTTTTATCATACATATTTCTCCAATTTCAGTAAAAAATAAAGTCAATCCAGCAGGAAAATATGTAGATAGGGATACACAACATGACTCTAGAATTATTTATATAAGGAAATACCAATAAATTAATTACAACAATGAACAATATATTGTCCCTTTCTAGACAGCCAGCAGCTATAAACAAAGACTAAAACTAAGATAGCAAGCATATGAATATAACATACTAATACATATACCCACATCACATGTGCGATACACTGGATGTGAAAGCTAACGGAATGCATACCTGTTTACTGTCAGGGCTCCAGCTAGCAGCATAAATACTGCCCGTGTGTCCACCTTCTTTAGACAACTCCCCAATCTTTTCACCCGTCTTGCCATCAAAAATCATTCCTTTTCTATCCGAACCAACAGTAATAAACTTGGTTCCATCTGGAGCGAACCTTACGCAGTTCACATAATTTGAATGATCTCTGAAGTTGAAAACAGAAGTGTCATACATCATAATCAAATAACAAATAGATATCACTCAGAATGTCTAAAGCATTAACCTATTTGTTACTGCTGTTAAAATATGAACCCTGTAAGTCATGTTTAAATGTCTAAATTTGTGTTACAACAGAAGTCCAGTAAATTAAATGTATAACCTGTTAAACCAATATCAAATATTTATTATTAACATCCTGACCGTGTCCCAGATCAAACGATCTGAAGTAAAAATTAAAATATGTTTAACTAAAAATATTGTCTCCAAGAATTAAAAGGTGTAAAAGAAAAATATAAAGAATGCCAAACTAGCTGTCTAAATTTCACAACTAATAGTTGTGAAATTTAATTTAGATGAAACCATGTAGATAACAAAGTTTTGATTGGGTCCCCATCCAGGTTCAGATCCCACTTGTGACATGTTTGGCCCTTTTGAGTTGATTGGGGATGGCTAGGTACTAGAAATCTCACTCACTTAAGTGATTGAGTGTGGGACAAGATGTTCCAAACATTTGCAAGCCCATTATGTTTGCTCAATTGGTTTGAACTCACCAGTTTCAAGATAGAGACCACTCAGAGGTCAAGGGTTCAGGCCATTAAAGTTCCTCTGGGTTAGAGGAACATGTTGTACACCAGAGGTATTTACCTCAGATGCATTCACAGAAGCTGAGGAAGTGCCTAGAGGGTTTACCCAAGGACATTTTGCATGGGGAAACAAGGTTACGAATTATGAAATTATATACATTTACTGTCCTATGGGGTAGGCTACAGATGTAGGAGATGCATTAGTCATTCTTATGCAACTCATATGGACTTTGATATATACATAATTATAGTTATAATCCTGTAGAAGCGGGTAATCAAGCTATTCCGGTCAACCATGTTGACAGTTCTATTTTCACTAGAGGGGGAACCTCCTTATGGCGTTCTAAAGAAGTAGTCGGGTAGACAAAACTGGTTTCTGTGATAAGCAGGTCTTCCTGAAGGAAAAGTACACCTTGCAATGATAAAGAATCTGCTCCAGAAAAATGCTTTACGAAGATTGACCAATTGAGATAAATATTTAGACCAGCGAAGGCCATAATGCATGGATCTCAATTCTGCACCAGAATTGAAAGCTGTGATTTGGACTGACTTAGCTGTATTTAAGGGACACCACTGCACCACTACAAAAGCCCACCACAAATTCTTGACAATAGTGTAATAATTGGATTTACTCCAATCAGGTGCAGTACTGCATAAGGGGGATGCATGAGCAGAACAACAAAGAAAACATGTCTCTGAGGCCCTGTGACAAGGCTAAAAGTATAATTGAATAAAGTCAACTTGACAGACGTAAAGGTTGAAATCAAATCAAACATGAAATCTACTAGACATGACTGAGGAGGAAGACAAAGGCACAATCCACATAGCTATAAAAGCATCAAAAGGATTTGCAGAAGTTCAGACACCACAATAGTAGTGAATATCGTTTTCCTTATTAATGTGACTTGGCAATCTTACAAACAGTTTAGCAATATCTTCCGATCAAGAAATTGAATAAAGGGAAGAGTGCACCATGGATAGACTCATGGATCAACCATTACAAGTGCTTTCATATTCTATCTTAAAAGGGTTTTCCCCCTGATGCAGGACTGAGTTTCTTTGTCCAATAATCTCATTTCATAGAGAAACAACCAAGAATCAGACAATCCCAAAGGAAGAAACAATAACACAAGCATATACTCAGAACAACACACACAAAAGGATGCAAGGTAGAAACAAAAATTGTATTTTGAAGCTTGCATTTAAACAGACCACGGGTTTTACACTTGCCTAATCTCCCACTATTTGTTATAAATTATACGTATGTGTATACATGATTACTGTTGATGATTGGAATCCCAACAATAATATCAGTTTTTAAGTGAATCGCCATATCCATTCAGCTTCCTTTCTTTAGTATCATCACAGGTGTTCATATTCCACAGGGTAATCAAGTGGCCCTTTTTATTGTTGGGGAACTCTAGTTTATGCAAGACAGTGTTGTGCCCAATATCTCCTTGCCGTGTTGAGTTGTGAAGCCTTTTTGAAAAATAATCTTCTACATGTCTTCCTTGTGTATCAGTATTTTGATAAAAAACGGAGTTTGTTATCATTCATGCTAAAGTAGCAGGGCTATAACTTGTCCTTCAATGGAAACAGACAGAAACTGGATGTTATCTGACATGGGATTACTATTTAGCGATTGTCATCTAAGTACCTTGATCTAATCTTTGATTACTAGGAAGACCTCCTCCAAGTCATTTTCGACGTGAAATGACCTCCTTTCTAAACAGAATATGCTTCCTCGACCATCTATTTCACTAACTTCCTTGTTCAATTGCATCTTCAAGCCCATCTCTCTGTTATTCCAACTTCATCTAGTCGTTTCCCTTTGCCTTATTCTGGCTTATATTGCAGACCATCCACCATCTTTATTGTTGACTTTTTTACAAAAATTGCAGATATCCCCAAGGAACTTGAACCTCCTGTAGCTTTCATTGATACAACTTAAAAAGACTTTAAATTTTGTGGACCTCTGCAACCTCACAATCAAACTTAACAATTTCACTGAGATCACAGGTTTTCGATAAAACAAATAATGGATTTCAATGAACTATGATTAAACAAAATTTAGTGTAGCTCAATAGCCATTTGCTGAGATAAATCTCCCACATATTACTTTCTGTTTATGAAACTTCACAGCACAGGCTGCCATTCTAGCAGTATGGGAAAATTGGTATGTTTGGCTCTCAAAAGTTAGACATGGTCAATAAATGGTACATGGAAATTCAAAATACAATTGATGCAAAATTAAAAATGACACTTTTGGTAGAGCATTGGAGGAAAGAAGAATCTTCAGTTGACATGTACAGTGAAACAGCCATGTTGAAGTCCACCTTTGAGACTATTCTAACAAATAGAAATGATTCATGGAACAGAAAAAGGATTTCCCAGTGGCAAAGATATCAGAAAGGTTTACCTGATTGGAAGAAAGATTCAGAAACCATAAGCAACAATGATACTGAGAGGGCACAGATATACAAAAAAAATGCAAGCAGTGGCAACAACGTAGAAACACTCAGAGAAGCTCCTGAAAGAGACTTCAGGTAGCCAAGGGACAGAGGAGAATGTGAAGAATCAAAACATAAGAAGAAAGCAACTTGTTGACATGCCAGTAAGACAAACATTTTGATATCAACAGCAAGAAGTTAGTTGTTTTTCATTTAGTATTTGAGCTATTCGAGGCTCTGTATGGAAATATCGCTTGCTATAATTGCACATATCTGAGAAAAGCACTTCTATGAAATGAAAAGAGCATTCAAAAGCAACAAAATGACTAAGTTACAAGTTGACAAAGCTAGGTGCTTGTGTTCTTCAACCTAGTTGGCAATGATTTCAACTCAAACCTGCTAGTGGCCATGCTTAAGCTCCTTCCCAGTCTATGCATGATGTGTCTGAATGGAGTAGGTTAGTTGGCTGATAAGTTCAAAGAAAACCTGTGATTGGGATGCTAAATAGTATGTAGCCTCCTCGCATCATTATTTCAGTTGTGCTTTTATTTTCATGTTTATTCGAGTTTATCCCTTGATTTCAACAGCAATTTGTTGACATGGAATTGGAAAAACTTAAAAAGCACAAAGGAGCCAAAATACATTTTCGGGCCATAAAAAGCTTGCTAACAATATTTAACATACATCAAGATAATTCAGAGATTTAATGTCAGATATGCTCAAGATAAGATGGAGACCCTTCAAATATTTTGAAGTAGATCATGTGGACTTTTGTAGCACTCTAAAGAAACAAGCCATCAATATTTGATATGTGCCCAAATGTTTTTTGAATAAGACTATGTTAGTGGGAAATTTTTTCATCAGACAAATAAAATAGGAGCCATTAACTCATGAGTCACAAGTTGTTGACAGTCAAATTTGCACAATTTAGGATCACCAATGAGAGGAATGGCTCGGAATGCATGCTCTTATAGCCAATTCCCTTGTCCTCTTCTGTTAGCATACACTTCAATAGTTCTAATCTACACAGCCCCACTGTTGTGCAGCTAAAGAATTTATTTTTAATAAGATATCTAGGAAAATCAGTGAAACATTAATCTCCGATCACTCACAATTAATCACAAGTCAAACTCTGCTCTTCCCTCAAACGATCCGATTCAACTATGGGCGAGTCAAACTCGCGTTGCCATGTTTGACTCGTGGTTAATGTGAGTTTCATTTGCGACTCACCGATTAATTGCGATTTAGGCAACTGAGGTGATTTTCAACCCTCAACTCGAGGGGCACAGGTTTTAACTTTTAGGGTTCCCGCATTTTTTGTTGCGTAGTTTAGTTAGGTTAAAAATTAAAAGTCGGTCTGTAATTGACTTTTCATACGTTGAGAAGGTAATAGAGGCATGATTTTCAGTTTCAATTTACTCCACGTAATAGAGTCGTAGTGTAATAGATGTGCAGTATGCAGTGTGCTCCATTGTAGCTTCAACATTGCTTGGTCAGAGATTTCAGTAGCAAACCATTATCGTATCATTTTAGCAGCAATCAACAGATTTCAGTTACTGCTGTTTTACTGATTAGTATGCAGTATTTTATAAACTTTTAGAAGCAGATGCTTCTGGTTCGATGTAATCACAGGTTAGGAGTCAAGACCCAATACTTTGGATCATGTTTGGACTCATAACATATATGAGATAGTTATTCATTCATGATATTTTGGACATCTATTGATATTATGCATTGTTTGGACATGGCTTTATTGAATATCAATGAAAAACGTTTTTCTTTTAATTCAATATATGTGTATATCTTAAATTATTGAATTAACTGATTTTTTCCCTATTTTTCCCCGATCCAATTAAAACTCTTCGCTCTTTTGCCTCGCCAATTTATTGCCGATTCCGAGTCTGGTAACATCAAGGAAAATAGGACCTTGACTATTGTTATTATTGCTTAATTTAAAATCAAGATTTAATAGAAACAAAAGTAAATAAGTACTGAGCTTGCATTGGCCCTGTCTCAAATAAACCATGTCAAGATGATTATCCAGTGACTGGGGATATTTTTCATAAGCCTCAGATCCCTCTCATTGAAGCAATCATTTATTGTTTGAAAAATGAAAAACATTTGTCCACTTACAGATTAAAATAGATATCATGAAAATATGAATTAAAATATCTAAAATGGTCCCCTTTTTTCCTTTAGTATATAATATAATCCAGACAAACTTGCCTGTGTGATGTCTTAAATCTAAAGGGTGGTCCTTCATAAAAGTTCACCAAGAAGTCCTCTCCACATGTGGCAACACGGAATGGTCGCGTTGGTTTAAAGGAACAACTTAGAACACGCCTTGAATGCCCATCAAATTCACCAACATTTGTGCCAGAGTCCCACCTGCAACACTAAAGCTGAAAGTCATCATAAGTAATAGAAAACCTACTATTGCGATTCCATACATAATAGTAACAAGACGCTTGTCTAAAAGCCTAAGATAAAAACATACCAGCTTAAATGAGCTCCATGTTTGTTATCATTGCCAAGCACTGTCATATGACATTAAATTGAGGTGCACACAATAACAAAATGCAAGGAACATACAAAACCATGTAGAGACGATAAGGGTATGAAATCTTTTAGAAAAAATTTCAAAGAAAATAACAGAAATGTGCGGAAATATAACTAGGCACCATCCTTCACAAATTAGGAAATAAGTCCAGAAAGTATTGGCTAGTTAACCCTAAAGCGAATCAATGACATTTCCTGTCCATGGGCACATACGTCAGCTATCGAGACCAGAGAAAAATATAGTCAACAAAAGAACAAAGAAACACATTCTAAGCTCACAGGTGAACAAATTGAATACATCATACAAAATGCCAAAGGGGCCTTGGTTCACTTACGAGGCTAACAAAGTGTTAAAACTTAAGCTATCCACCTGGGTTCCATTCTCACTATGGTCTACCCCACCCAAGTGACACAATAAAATGCAGTGTGGGAAGTGCAAGTCCCAATCAAATTTCTTGAAATAGTACCCTCAGACCTATCATCTAAGGCTATGCATCGTAACTCTAATCATCAATTCAAGCAATGTTAATTTTAGTTAACAATGGTATATTCTATGCTTAACACAATTACTTCAATGTTCCTTTAGCAGTCCAATGACAATTTCCAATTTAGTTTTCCAATAGCAATCAGATTAACCATAAATCGCATTGACAGTAACTGTAGATAGAACATAAACAAAAAAATGCAGAAGACAAGAGAACAACAGATTTGGCAGATGCCAAGGAAAAACCCCAATTTGGAGAAAACACTTTGATCAATTCTTCTTATTATTATATCAAATGTTCAGCAGAAAGAGAGAGTACAAAAAGTCAAAATTGACTTGCCAAATCAAAGTCAAAACAGCCCTGACAAATCTGCAGTCAACTGCAGTGAAATTCAGCCCTAACTAGAAAGTCAAAATGGTCAATGCAGCAGCAAATCATCCTCTTTGTTGCTCAATCAAAGGCAGTCAAACTCGGCCTTCAACAGTGGTCAAAGGCAGCCCAAAACAGTCACAAAATCTGCAGTCAAACTTGGTCAACCTGAATTCAACACTGTGGTCAACGCAGGTCAAATAGCCCAGAAAATATTGTTTTCTGTGCCAATCATTGTGTCCTAGTCAAACAGAGCCAAACCCTCCAAAATCGCAGTCAAACTTGGACAAACAGTCCTTAGTCAACATTGGTCAATGCTGGTCAAACTTCAGTCAACTTCTAAAATTTTCGGCCCTGTACTTCTGTCTAAAATTTGTCTTCCTTGCCACATGTGTGAGCAAGAATATATGTCCAATAGTTGTACGAACCAATGAGAGAAGGAGAGAGAAGAATGTGTGAGTGAATGAGGTGCCAAATGAGGTTGGAGGTCACTTATATTTATACAAATCGTTGAGGGTGAAGTGACATGCCTTTTGGGCTTCATGAGCCTACATGATGATGTGCACGACCTTGACAATTTGCAAGTGGGCATAAATTCAAAAACACATTTCTGCGTGTCCGAATTTGATGATCTTTAGGTCAATTTTGGTTCTCTTGAAAAGAGGAATTCAATGCAATCATCATCTCCATCAAATGAGTTGTCCAAACTGGAATTTAGCCCTAGTTGCCAATTTTAACAAACATGTAACATGGAAACAGAATTAAAGTCATCAAGGAGGCACGTGCTTAGATATTCCACTGCGCATGCTCAAGGCTATACTAAGGACAATAGTATGAAGCAGCTTATCGAATGTGGATTTTGTGCTTTATTGAGATTCTACCAATCAATGATTCTAGTAGACCCTCTTGCATCCAACAAGAAGGCATGCATGTCAAGGTCAAGGAGAGGAGAATCAAATGTGCAATAGTGATAGGGGACACTATAATACTGGTGTTACATTTACATTGCAAAACAATCCCACTTGATGTCGACTTATCTTGCCTCATCCTCAAAATCCAAGCAATGATAGAAGAATTTGAAAATATAGAATTAACTCAAGTCTTGCACAACCACTGACCCTCAAAACGATAGGCCTATGGCCTATCTGTTTTAACTTTCATCAACACAAATCTCTATGGAAATATAAGATGCTCTTTGTTGCTAATCACCAATAGGAATAACAAAATAATGGCTCTATCGATGATATCAATTACACAACATTCTATGATTTTGCACAAAACCATTTGTAAATTTATCCATTCTTTCAGTTGGACACTTCATAAAACTTTTGACTATATTGATTGTTTTCCCCTCTTCCTTTGTGTGAGGGAATTTGAATGGCCATCTCCATGGTTGTAGGTGTTATTGCTGACCATGCATCAATTTAAAAGATTGCAGAACGTGTTACCACCTAGACTCTCACTTGGGGCAAAAGTCCAAATCACAAGTGTGAGACCCCAGTGGCAACTTAGGCAAGTACCCACTATCACCTTGGTAGCCTTCCCTTTCTCACTTCAGACTATGGTTAGAACTAGTGTAATATTCCCAATTTTTTACTAGTGCATGCAAAAATAACTAAGGAGTTTTGACAATTTTTGGCGATATTAAATACAAAAGAGAAAACATTATTTTGTCGGAGAAAAGCGGAAAAATATTATTTTATGGAGAATGGTGGCAAAAAAAATATTTTAATGGAGAATAGAGGAAATCATTATTTTATTGGAGAATGGCAGCAAAATAATATTTTATTGAGAAAGGAGGCAAATGATTATTTTATTCAAAATGGCGGCAAAAAGTCTCCTAGTGGAAAATGGGCCCCACCAATAAAATAATGGGGAAAAAGGAGAATCTAGAAGCTAGAAGGAGGCTCCATGGAGAATTATAAATAGAAGAGAAGACTCAATTGCAAATCATTCTATCTTATCATTTCTATTTGACATTTGAGAAGAAGCTCGAGCAAGTTTCTAAGAGTTTCAAGCGAAACTCATTAATTAATTTTGTTGGACTTCGAGTGCCACCCTAGTTAGCTTTAGGGAAGATTATTTATGATCTTCCATTGGAGCTTATTGGTTTGGTTGTTTGATTAGTCTCTTGAAGGTTTCCCGAGATTCTTATTTGTAGGAGATTATTGGTAATGTATTTCAGATTGCAGGACTATTCTCCATACACCAAGAGGCCGAGATTCGTTTTCAGAGAAGGGACGAAATGCCAAGGGCTAGAGGGCCAAGTTTCACATCGTAACACCAAGAGAGCTATGCACCAGAGATGACCAGAATGAGTGGCTGAAATTAGCAGCCATCTTGAAACCCATTGTCATAACTTAAGGCCAAAATTGCTCTTCAGATAGGTCATGGGTTTCAGCGTCATTCCTCTATAATCTTCTCAGGGATTCCATCAACAAGAGGCTGAGAAAGTCACAGGGAAAGCAGTCAAATCAGTTGTGCAGCAAGGCTGAGTTATAAACAGGAGGAGGACCGAATTTATTTATGCTACTGTAGGAGTCTCAAAGTCTAAATTACCTGTGTTCCAGCAAGGTCAAATTTTAGTGTATACCAGCATTGTTTCAATGCAGAATTGTTGAGAGGTCGGATGCTTTGTGGGCTGGTAAATCAGCTTCAGTTTCATTGTTTTAATGGGCCATATCAGCAGAACCATAATTCCCTGATCTGAATCGAGCTGTCCTTATCATCTCCTCTCTGTCTACAAGGGAAAAAGGGGCCAAATAATAGAAGTGTCCAGCAATCTCTATGAAGAGGCCATGTAGCCTTGCTTGAAGACATTTGTACCAGTCATAATCAGACAGAATTTGCAGAACCAAAAAGCCATTGCACCAGATCTATGAACATATCCCAGAGCAGTTCATTGGAAGAGGATGCATTGTTATTGTGCTTGTAGCAGCCTTCCTATTGAGAGCACGATGTCCACTATGGTTTGGAGCTTCTGTGGCAGCACATACCTCTATATATAAACCAGGTTCTATTCCTCCGCTTGTATGGCATTTTCCCTGGCAGAACTGAAGACTGCGTATGGTGGACTGATATACATATATAAATATAATCTCTGGGTCTGACAAATGTTGAGTTTGATGTTTATGTATCAAACATTCCACCTTCTGATAATATATGCCAGCAGTTATTTCTTATTCTTGAGTTTAATACATGAAACAGTGATTAGCATGATGCCTGCTCTCTATTTCTTCCCCAGTGTGTAATTACATGTGAGGCAGTGAAAAACAAACTTGCACCTCCAGCACACTATGGTCAGACTGTTTGACAAAAATTACTCACTGAAAATAATCACAGAACACTTAAATTCCTAGGTGTTCGGGTAATTTCCAAGAGGGAATATTACAGTGGTATCAGAGCCACATTCTTGGCCGGCTGTGGGACTTAGAATATTTCCAAGAGAAGAAGAATTTGCTCAGAAATTTGAAGACTATAACAGAACTTTCTTAAAGGTGGCAGAACTCATGGAAGCATGGGTATCATCAGAGATGGCAAAGAGAAGAAAAATTACAAACCTAAGACTCAAGACCCTAAAGAAGGAGCTGAAATAAGCCCTAAAACAGCCCTTCAAACATAATTAGAACCATTACATGAGGCTGCAAAAATTGAAGAACAGCAAGGGACACTGACCAGCAGAGTGGGAAGGAGATAAAAGGGACCATGGTTGGCAAGGTGACATACGGGGCGCTCATTGACTCACATGATCATGGGGAGTATTATAGCTCAGATCTATACCATGAGGATTATAAGCTTCCACCTTTGGAGAGCCCTCCCATGGCTCAAGAGAAAGAGATAGTTGAGGCAAGTGAGTATTCATCTTTGGGGCCAGCCATCAATGAGGTACAGGTGGGTACCAAAACATCTAGCGTGGGCCCAAGGCTGCCAGATGGGAGGCATTGAGGCACCAAAGGAGATTTGAGCACATAGAGGGACATGAGCTTGATGAGGATGTTATGCATGATGAGCTACCTACGGAAGGTCAGCTAGTGACTCATGTTGAGCCCATGGTGGAAGAGGATGGGCAGTCATCATTTGGGCTAGCCATCGATAGGGAGAACATGCGAGAATTTCAGCACATTTCACTTCCAAGGCAGGGGGCCCACAGCATTATTAGCCCACCCCTACGCATTGGACTGAGAGAGGAAGAGTTAACTAAACAGACCATAGGGGAAGACTAGGTGAGCAGGAGCGAGCAACTTGAGCTGAGTATGGCACAGCAACAGCATGGAGGGCTTGTTCCGTACATAGGATCTTGTACATTCGATCCCTCCTTTGGGATTGGATGGCAAGAGGTATTGAGCTGGTACCCAACGGAGCAGGCTAGGAAGTGTTGAAAAATGTGTAACTAGGTTCAGTCTTCATAAATATGAAATGTACTTTTGATTCTTGTATATTGTAAAATGAAAGAAAAATTATTTTTATTATTTTTGGAGCATGGGTTTCATGCTCAAGGTCTTTTAGTTTAGAGGTCAAGCACCCATTGGGTGCTTCTAGGGTTTGTCCTAGGTCAAGAAGTCAAAAGAGTCATCGTCATAAGTTGAAGACCCCATCGGGCACATTGTAATTTGTAACTTGTAAAGAAAATTATTTTTGTCATTAAAAGTGTCAAAATACCCTTCAAGACCAAGTCGCCCTGGCAGTGGGAAAGTCGGGCTAATTTGAGGAGCCACATCCACCTTAAGAAGCCTATATAAAGGAGGAAACTCGACCTCCTTGGAAGAAATTCATTCACTAACTCATTCAAGCGAAGGAGGAAGAGGAAGAAGGCAACGAAGAAGGAAGAGGACGAAAAAAACTTGTTTCTGGGCTATTTCTCTCTGACACATGCGAAGGAAGGCTAGGGTTTTTGTCGTTGGTCTAGGGTTTTTCTTCTGCAGGTTCGATCTTGAAGAAGAAAGAGAAAGAAGGTTAGCGAAGGTCACATTAGGCCATCCTCAAGCACTAGAAGGAGAAAGCCAAGAGAAGATCTGAAGAAGTCTTGGGAGGCCAGAATAAGCTCACACGTGTGGTAGCAGCTGCTGGTGGGAGGGTTGAAAATTTCAGACCTATAGTAAAGGCCGAAATTTTGAAGTTGGGGGTCAAAGTTGTGCTACTAGAAGAGATTTGACTGGGTTTGACTTGGACAAGGGAAGCACATCATCCGAAAGGGTTGGACTTGGTCTTAGAGGGTATTGATCTTGGTCTAGAGGTCTTGGAATTCATCAATTGAAGAATCTATAAGAAGAGAAGAGATTTGCGGGTTTTCCTCTCAAGTGGAGAGGTTTTGGCCCTAGCTTGCAGCCTACATTTTGTGTTCTTGTTCTTCTTGTTTTGGTAGTTGTTTGATGATATACAAACATAATAATAAGTAAAGAAGCTAATAAGTAAGAAAAAGTAAAAAGAGATCACAAGCAGTTATCAAGAAAAGAGAAATCACTCTAATCATTGCCCTATAGATTTCTCAACATGGTATCAGAGCTAAGGTTGGCTAAGGGCATTATGAAGATCTCTACCACACTGAAGAAGGTTCTAAAGAAGTGTTCAAAGGTAGCAATCCATCTCAAGAAGAGCTTCAAAGAAGTATGGAATCTTCTATTTACTCCAAAGAAGGAAGTGATCAAGACAAAGGATGAAGGACTCTTCTCAGCACTCACTGGCACATTTCAAGATGAAAGCATTTGGGTGATCAATAGTGGAGCATCAAGACATATGACCGGCCATCACAAGCAACTAAAAACACTATCAAAAGGAAAGTCCTCTTACTCCATAGAGCTTGGTGATAATAAGAGCTATCCTGTGAGAGGAATTGGATCAACCTCACTAGAGTTGGAGAATGGAGGAAATATCCATCTCAACAACATCCTATTTGTTCCAAGTTTGCATAAGAATTTACATTCCATTTCAAGCCTAGAAGATAAAGGTGATAGAGTGGCTTTCATTAATGATAGTATGGGGTAAAAACTCAAGCATAGAAAATGCAAGAATGATTGGGATTCATGAAGGAAGCCTTTATAGGCTACTAACTCCCCTTGCTCAAGCATTAGTTCACATTGAAATCAGCGCATGTGAACTTTGGCACAGAAGATTTGGTCATCTCCATTTCAAAATCCTTCCAACCCTAAATTCAATAGTAGATGGAATCCCCGAACTAAAAGAAGATCACGGAGTATGAAGGGATGTGCATTAGGTAAGAACACCAAGAGACCATTTCGAAGCAAATTCTTCAAGGTCAAAAGAAATCTTGGATCTTATTCATCCCGATGTCTGTGGTCCTATGATTCCAAATTCACTTGGAGGTCATCTATATTATGTCACATTTATAAATGACCATTCAAGGAAAACTTGGGTTTACTTAATGAAATCAAAGGATGAAGTATTTACCGAATTTCAAGGATTCAAAGTTGAAGTAGAGAACCTTATAGAAAGAAAGATCAAGATATTAAGATCTGATAATGGAGGAGAATACACATCCAAGGAAATTATAGCCTTCTGTAAGGAGTCTGGGACTAAGAGAAAGCTGATAGTCCCATATAATCCCGAACAAAATGGAGTTGCAAAACGAAAGAATCGATCCATTGAAGAAAGTGTAAAAGCTATGCTACATGATCAAGATTTACCAAATTTTTTGTGGGGTGAAGCTACGAAGACAGTTGTATACATACAAAATTGAAGTCCCCATAGGTCACTAGATAACGAGACTCTCGAAGAAGTATTCACTGGAAAGAAACCAACCGCGGATCATCTCTGAATTTTTGTTTGTCTTGTCTATATTCATATACGTAAGGACAAAAGAAAGAAGTTGGATCCATCAAGCATAAAGGGAACATTTGTTGGCTACAGTACTCTTCTAAGGCTTATAGGATCTACATAAAGGAAGGACACTGAATAGAAGTCAGCGAAGATGTGATATTTGACGAAAGTATTGCATTCAAGAAATCAAAGGATCTCCCTATAGACTCTGATAATGAAGAACTTCCAGTATTTGAAAAGGAAGTTGCTAGTGAAGAAGAAGAATCAAATCATGAAAATGAAGGTGCCAGTGAACCTATACAACCTATGGTAATCCCCGAAACTAGAAAGAGACCTAACTAGTTGAGGTCTACACTACTTGATGCAGAAGGTCATGAAGCAGTTCAATGCACATTCAGGGAAAGCAAGAAGCCCAAATGATATGCTGGGTATGCAGCCTCTATGACGAAATTGATAGAAGCAGAGCCATCCACCTTTGAAGAAGTTGTCACACACCAAGAATGGAAGGATGCCATGAATGAAGAGTATCAATTGATAATGAAAAATGGAGTTTGGGAGATCGTACCTAGGCCTAAAGACAAATCTGTGGTAACTTTTAAATGGCTCTACAAGATTAAACATGCAGTAGATGGAAGTATTGATAAATATAAGGCAATATTTGTGGCTAGGGGCTTCTCTCAATAAGAAGGCATCGATTATGAAGAGACATTTGCTCCGACAACAAGGTATACAACTATACGTTCATTGGTCTCTTTGGCAGCATCGATGGGATGGAACATCCACCAAATGGATGTCAAGACTGCATTCCTGAATAGCAACCCTTGGGATTTGAAGTTAAAGATAGAGAGGCATATGTTTACAGATTGAAGAAGGCATTATATGGCCTCAATCAAGCACCAAGGGCATGGTATGCTAGAATGGTCACATACCTACAAAGATTAGGCTTCACAAAGAGTCATGTTGATCTGAAAATTACATTAAGGTTTTGAAGGGAGAGTCGGTAATCATTCTTCTGTATGTGGATGATCTTCTCTTGACAAGTGTGGAAGGTAAAATTGAAGAATGTAAGAAGCATCTAGCAACAGAATTTGACATGAAGGATCTAGGGCTAATGCACAAATATTTGGGACTGGAAGTCTGGCAAGGACTTGATGAGATCTATCTAGGTCAACGGAAGTATGTGATCAAGATGTTGAAGAGGTTTGACATGATGGATTGCAAACCAATGACAACCCCGATGATTAAAAACTTGAAAAGTCTAAGGAGTTTCAAATAGAGCCCTGTGGATTCGTCCAAATATAGACAATTGATTAGCTCACTGATGTACTTGGGAATACACGACCAGACATGTTTTGTAGTAAATGTTCTCAGTTAATTCCAAGTGGAGCCGAAGCATGATCATTGGATAGCAACAAAACATATGCTAAGATATCTGCAAGGAACAATCCACTATAGCCTGAAATACGATAAATGGAATGAGGTCCACTTGATTGGATATACAGATTCCCCATGTTTTAAGAAACGGCCGTTTCGGTTTTTTCGAAACCGAAACGGTCGGCTTGATCCGTTTCGCCAGCAAGGAGAGTGACCCGGCCATGGAAACGGTCCGGTTGGCCGAGTCATGGGTGACTCGGCCAACCCGGCCGTTTCCGATATGACTCGGCCGAGTCACAAAGGAACAGCCCAGGCAGCATAAACAGCAAAAAAATATATATTTTTTAATGGATTTTTTAATTGTTTTTTGTTTGGTTTGGACCCCAAACAGTTATATGAATATGCTAAATGATTTTTGGGGTCCATTTCCCCCTCCCAAACCCTATTTAACACACCCAAGTGCTCTCATTCACTCACAGCAGTCTTATGCATTTGAGTGAGAGTCTTCTTTGAGAGTTAGTGAGCAGTTCTTGAGCTTGTTTTGGAGCAGCAGTGAGGAGTCTTGGAGGAGCATTGTAGCTGGAGTGAGGAGCTTCTTGGGCAGCCATTTGGAGCAGCATTGAGGAGCTGATTCTTGGAGCAAGCTTGAGGAGGCAGTTTGTGCCTGGAGGTATTTTTTTCCACCTCTATAACTCTGTTTTTGCTTAGTAAATTTTAGGTGCATATCTAGAAAGCTTAGAGAGTGTTTTTTGTCAAATAAATGAACATTGAATCAATGTTTTGTTTTTGTCATTTTCAGATTGTTTGCTTTCATTTCCTAGTCAAAAAATGGCACCTAGAGCAATAGATCTTGCTTGGGCATATGTTGAAATGGTTGATAGTCAAATGCAATGCAAATTTTGCCATAGGAAAATTAAGGAAGGTCATGGGGGCATTAATAGGCTGAAACAACACTTGGCAGGGATTAGAGGCCAAATTACCCCATGTACCTCACCAGAAATTGGGGAGATTAGAAAGAATTTGTTGGCCAGCTTTGAGAAATTTAAAGAAGATAAGGCTAGGCAAAAAGACATACAGGCTGAAATTGGGAGGAAGAGGGAGATACAAAAAATGATGGCTACCAACCCCCACTATGATTTTGAGGGTTCTTCCTCTATCCCTCAAACTGAGGCATCCAACCCTTTCCGATATGTTCCTCCCTCTTTTGGTTTTGTTCAAGATAAGGGAAAGGGTAGAATGAATTTGAAAAAGGGTGATGTGACTATCAAAAGTTATTTCACTCCCTCCTCTCCATCAGATGCACATGGTCCTGAAGTTAGTAAAACTCAAATGCAGCCCACTTTAGATGACCATTGGAAGAAAGAATTGAGGGAGACTGCTTGTGATTACATAGCTAGATGGTGGTATGATGCTGATATCCCCTTTAATGCTGCTCGTTCACCATATTATGAGCCTATGTTTAATGCCATACATGCTGCTGGAAAAGGCTTCAAAGGCCCTACTATGCATGAGCTAAGGGGGTTTCGTTTGCAGAAAGAAGTTCAATCCATTAATGAGTATTTGCAAGAGTTCAGGGACTCATGGGCAAGAACAAGGTGTACCATCATGTCAGATGGATGGACTGATCAAAGAAACCGTACCATCATAAACTTTCTTGTCTTCTACCCACAGGGAACCATGTTTTTAAAATCAGTTGATGCATCTAATAAGATAAAAGATGGCCACTTGTTGTTTCAGCTATTGGATCAGGTTGTTGAGGAGGTGGGGGTGGCTAATGTTGTTCAAATCATCACAGATAATGCCTCTAACTATGTTCTTGCTGGTAAACTGTTAGAGGAAAAACACAAGACCATATTTTGGACCCCATGCACTGCACATTGCATAGACCTCATGCTTGAGGATATTGGAAAATTAGATTGGGTCAAAAACACTATAGATCATGCCAAAAGCATAACAAAATTTATCTACAATCATACATTGGTTTTGAGCCTCATGAGGAAACACACTGGGGGCAAGGATATTATTAGGCCTGCCATCACTAGATTTGCTACACATTTTTTGACATTGCAATCTATGCTTTCCCAACATAGAAACTTGCAAAAGATGTTTTCCAGTGATGAATGGAATCAAAGCAATTGGTCTAACAAACCAGAAGGCAAAGAATTGAAAAGGAAAGTCCATGAAGAAACTTTTTGGAGAAAGGCAGCAGAGATTGTGAAGCTTACTGAGCCACTAGTTAAGGTGTTGCGGTTGGTGGATGGGGAAAGGTTGGCTATGGGCTTCATTTATGAGGCTATGGATCAAGCAAAGGAGCAAATAAAGACGGTATACAAGGATAGAGTGGCAAAGTATGGGCCCATTTGGGCAATCATTGATGAAAGATGGAACAATCAAGTCCATCGCCCTATACATGCAGCTGGGTATTTTTTGAACCCACGGTATCATTCTAAAGCTAAGGAGTCAGGAGCTTTGAGGGGGGAGGTCAGATATGGACTGGTTGATTGCATTGAACGCATGATCCCATTGGAGTCTGATCAGCTGAAGATACACCGACAGGCCAATATCTTCAGCAATGCAGCAGGTACCTTTGGGAAGAACCTAGCAAAGATTGCAAGAGAAGCAGATGAGCCAGGTAAACAAAAATTTCAATTTTCAAATTCTTAATAGTTTTACTTTTTTTTTAAAGTTTGTTAAATCGTTTATAATTTGAAAGTTAGATATAATTTGTAATTTTGTTGAGCTAACTCATTACACTCCTATGTTTTTTGCAGCACAATGGTGGGAGGCCTTTGGTGGCCATTGTCCTGAATTGCAAAGGTTTGCAATTCATATTTTGAGTCAAACTTGCAGTGCATCTAGGTGTGAGCGCAATTGGGCTGTCTTTGAGAGGATTCACACAAAGAAGAGAAACCATTTGGATTAAAAACGGTTAAATGATCTAGTTTTTGTCCAATACAACCTTCGGCTCAGACGAAACCATTTGCTGAACAAAAGACTTGATTCAGATCCCATTGTGTTGGAAGACATTGATCCAACATCAGATTGGGTAGTGGAGAGTTGTCCAGCAGAGTTTGATCCTGATGAGGATCTTGATTTAGATTTAGATCTGGAGACATCAGTTGAACTTGAACATGTTGTTCAACTTCAGCCTATTCAATTGAATGCAGATCCCAATCCACCAGCCTCAGTCTCACAACCAGCAAGGACTCCAATTGTAGGTGCTTCCTCTGCTCAGCCACGACAGAAGCGCAGCCGCATATCTACTCTATCTCAGCTTGCATCTACTGCAGTTGCACAGCCTGCTAGTGGTACCACTTTTACAGTTGCAGTTGGGGATGATGATGATGAGGAGGAGCCATGGGGCCCCCTGTCTGACTCTGATGATGATGATCCAGAGATTGATCGACATGATCTTGGCTCCTCTGACAGTAGCTACTAGCCAGTGGCCCAGTAGTACTGTAGTACTAGTACTGGAGTCTGGTCACCGTCACAGTTTACTTTTGTTGTAGAGGCCATTTCTAGCCTCCTTGGTTATGTGTTTTTTGTTTTGAGTCTTCGATCATGTATGACAGTTGACTATGTATTGCCATTGGGTACCATTTTGATATAATGGATTGGTTCATGAGCCTACTTTGATCATATGTTGTCTTCCATCTATATTATAATGCTGTGTGTTTGGAAACATGAATGAAAATCTTTAAAATTATGTTTAAAGTCTTTAAAATTATGTTTTTTTATAAAAAAAATAAATATTTAATGTATTTTTTACAACGACCGAGTCATTGAAATCGAGTCGGCCGAGTCATTACCGTTTCAGAGTCGGACTCGAAGTCGATCTTCGGCCGAGTCGGAGTCGGAGTCGGAGTCTTAAAACATTCCAGATTCCGACTAGGGAGGCAGTTAGTAGGATGGAAGGAGCACCACAGGAGGATGTTTTAGTTTGGGATCCTCCATGATCTCATGGATGAGCAAAAAGCAAGATACAGTTGCTTTGAGTAGTGCTGAGGCTGAATATATTGTAGCCTGTGAAGTAAGCAGAGAAGTTGTCTGGTTGAGGAAGTTGTTGTCTGACTTGTTTGAAGGACCAATGGACCCTACAGTGATACATTGTGATAACACCAGTTGTATAAGATTGTCTGAAGACCCAGTGTTTCATGGAAAGACAAAGCATATAAACAACAAGTATCACTACATTCGGAAGCTAGTACAAGATGGTGTATTGCAGCTACAATATATCTCCACTGATGAACAAGTAGCTGATATTTTGACAAAATCTCTTCCTAACAAGAAGCTTGTCTATTTGAGAGACAAGTTTGGTTTGGTTGATATATCCTCCTTGGTTGAGAGGGAGAGATAAGCACATCATTCTTGTCTTCACTTGGGAAGAAAGAATGGAGGATTGGGTAAGCATATGGCATCTGATACTCTTTGAGGATGAGGTAGGGCATCCAAGATAAGAGTATTCGTAGGGGACTAATACTTTGAGGATTGGCTATCTAAGATAAGAATAGTCCTGATGGAACATACTTTGAGAGAACTCGAGTGGGGTATTTCTTGAGAGAGACAATGATGATGGTGTCTATCAATCATTGGTCTCGCCAGCATTGTGCTTTGATCTTGTACAGAGATAGAGTTGTTAGTCAAGGCCTTGCTATATGACAATGCTAGCTAGTATGATGCTAAACAGATGGGTTACCAAGCTGAGTCTTCTTATGAGATCTCTTCAGATTAAGAATGTCCATGTACCATTTATGAATACCTCCCTAGTTAAGAGGGAGTGTTGAAAAATGTGTAACTAGGTTCGGTCTTCATAAATATGAAATGTACTTTTGATTCTTGTATATTGTAAAATGAAAGAAAAATTATTATTATTATTTTTGGAGCATGGGTTTCATGCTCAAGGTCTTTTATTTTAGAGGTCAAGCACCCATTGAGTGCTTCTAGGGTTTGTCCTAGGTCAAGAAGTCAAAAGAGTCATTGTCATAAGTTGAAGACCCCATCGAGCACATTGTAACTTGTAAAGAAAATTATTTTTGTCATTAAAAGTGTCAAAATACCCTTCAAGACCAAGTCGGCCTGGCAGTTGGAAAGTCAACCTAATTTGAGGAGCCACATCCACCTTAAAAAGCCTATATAAAGGAGGAAACTCGACCTCCTTGGAAGACATTCATTCACTAACTCATTCAAGCAAAGAAGGAAGACAGCGAAGAAGACTTGTTTTTGGGCTATTTCTCTCTCATATCTGCAAAGGAAGGCTAGGGTTTTTGCTGCTGGTCTAGGGCTTTTCTTCTGCCGGTTCAATCTTGAAGAAGAAAGAGAAAGAAGGTCAACAAAGGTCACATAAGGCCATCCTCAAGCACTAGAAAAAGGAGAAAGCCAAGCGAAGGTCTAAAGAAGTCTTGGGAGGCCAGAATAAGTTCACACATGTGTCAACAACTGTTGCCAGGAGGGCCGAAAATTTCAGACCTACAGTGGAGGCCAAAATTTTGAAGTTGGGGGTCGAAGTTGTGTTGCTAGAAGAGATTTGACTGGGTTTGACTTGGACAAGGGAAGCACATCATCCGAAAGGGTTGGACTTGGTCTTGGAGGGTATTGGTCTCAGAATTCGTCAATTGAAGAATCTATAAGAAGAGAAGAGATTTGTGGGGTTTCCTATCAAGTAGAGACGTTTTGGCCCTGGCTTGCAACCTACATTCTGTGTTCTTGTTCTTCTAGTTTTGGTAGTTGTTTGATGATATACAAACATAATAATAAGTAAAGAAGCTAATAAGTAAGAAAAAGTAAAATGAAATCACAAGCAGTTATCAAGAAAAGAGAAATCACTCTAACCATTTCCCTATAGATTTCTCAACAGGAAGTTGGATACATGCATGGCCACAGTTCAGCAGAGGTCGTGGATTACTAGAGGGGCTAGAGGGCCAAACTGTTGTTGGGATCCGAGAGGGATTCCCCGTCACATCATGGACTCGATTAGTGATGGTGTTAGCGAGGTAGTGGATATGAAGATTGATTATGCCCATGCGTTCAGGTCTTCATCAGATGCCTAGGAAGCACTAGTGACAAGTTGGATTGACATGACAATGGGCAGACATCATGAGTTGTCCTAGCGTGCTAGTCAAGAATGGGGTCATAGGATGACCAACATACTCTAGTAGGAATTGATTGTAGGGGTGGCATCGGCATGCCATAAGATAGATCGTTGTATGGGGATGAGGTTTTTCCGCGAATATGTGGGGCGCAAAGGTCACCTAGCCGCAACACCTTAGTGACACTGCCATTAGCGCTTAGGGAGGGGTGTTTTTCAGATCTCTCCAAGAGGTTTAGGAGGAGAGATCCACCTATCCAAGGTTATGGAGGTGTGGTAGTGGAGATGGAGATACTAACAGGATGTAGGCAAATACCCATTGACTAAGTTTTAGACCATGACACCCAGGAGTGTATGGGATGCAACGATGCACAGCGATGTGCAAAGGAGCATGGAGGTGCAAGGTGGTGCGCAATAGTGTTCAGGGCTACACTGCGGACTAGGGGAGTGTTACTAGCTGGGAGATCCCTTGACGAGGATGTCAGGCATGCCATTGAGGTGGGCATACCCAGGTTTGGAGAGTGGGTTGGACACAGGGTTGGTTGTGAGCGTTCGTATAGGTTCTTGGACATACCCATCAGGGCCCACACATCTATCACTCTTTGGCACCACACACAGTCGCAGAGGAGTTAGATCTTGTCTCTTGATGCTCACCTCATGAGCAACATGGCATGAGAGGTCCATCCGAGACAACTGGACAGAGGACAAGACATTGAAGGGCAGGCTCCCCAGCTGAGGCACATGGTCGAGATGAGAGGTGACTGCGAGAGACAAGATCACAGATGTCACTGTGTGGTATGGGAGGCGCAGGGCAGTTTAGCATGCATCAGATCTATTCATGATATATGGAGTAGTTATATGGATAGCATGCAGGGACCAAAGATGAGGCACGGGTGGATTCTAGCAGCAATTAGAACTCAGCCACCGTAGATTTGGCTATGGGATACAGGGATTCAGTTGGCCAATAGGACACTCCATCACGTGATGAGCAGGATCATTGACAGAGGATGATCTAGTTCACCTTAGGTTTGACACATGGGGGATCCCTGAGACCTCCATTGTATGGCAAGGAAGATTTCTCTTGTTGTTGCTCAGGACTGAGATTGACAGTGGATGGGTAGACATTAATATCATGGAGATGCCTGGGCAGGATGAGCTTGGCCTTCACATATTTTTCGTCGTCATGTTCCAGGAAAGGAGGATACCGTTTGCGCACAATGGGTTGTCTGTCATAGTCAGAGTGGCGCAGCATCACCATGTTGGCACCCTTCTAAGACTGACATTGGACCTGAGCATCACAAGATGTAACGGTTCAGCTATCCTCAAGGGTGAGCAGGTTTCTACAGGGGAAGATCACAGATCTTCCATTGAGCTTTAGTGATATGTTGATGAATTGGGAGACTTCACCAGTATGGCAGGATGTCCAGGAGGAGGAGATCAGGGAGAGCACATGCATGTTGATAAATCTAGGGTTAGCTAGATTAGGTGATTTCTCTTGCTTTGATAACTGCTTGTGATGTATTTTTACTTAACTTGATTAGCATCTTTTTTCACTTGATTATTATTTGTGTTCTCTATCATCAAACAGCTACCAAACAATGAGGATTAATGAGACAAGAGGACACAAAATATAAGTTGCAAGCCAAAGCCAAAGCCTCTCCTCTTGAGAGGAAAACCCACAAGAATTCTTCTCTTCTTATAGAATGTTTAGATGACGAATTCCAAGACCAGAGACCCTTGACAAAGACCCCTCCAAGACCAAGTCAAACTTCTCCTTGTTGATGAACCTTTTTAGCAACTTTGACCTAGTTGCTTCTAGAAACTTCAACCCAACAACTACCAACAACTTCGACCCAACAACTTTGACTTGCCCAGCAATTTCTTCTGCAACTTCAACTTGCCCAGCAACTTTTGCAATTTCAACTTGCCCAGCAACTTCTGTAATTTCGATCCAACAATTGCTTTAGAAACTCTAACACAATAGAGAGAGAGATCCAAAATTCGATCTTGCTTCTCTTCTTATCATTGATTTTCGTCATTTTCTTTCGATCTTACTGCTTCTTTCTTCAAAAGATCGAACATGCTTTTCATTGTGTCCAAATGAGGTCAAGTTCCTTCTTATATATAGGCTTCTAAGGAGGTTGTATTGTTGTCCATGAGGCTGACTTGATCCCTTTTATAGGCTGACTTGCTTAACAAGGTCTTGGCGGGTCTTTAGTACACTTTTGACTCTACAAAAATTTTCTTTACAAGATACAACATGCCCAAAGGGGTCTTACATGTATGACAATGACTCTTTTGACTTCATAATTCTATGACAAACCTAGAAGCACTCAATGGGTACTTGACCTATAAATAAATTTATCTTGAGCATGAAACCCATGCATCAAGAATGACAATAATAAATTTCTTCTCTTTAATATCAAATATATAAAATCATGATTACAATAGACATTATGAAGACTGAACCTAGTTACACATTTCAACAATGCATACGAGGGTTCATCTCCGAAGGGATTCGACTGCATCTTCAGGAGTCCACTCTTGAAGAGCATGAGATATTTTACTCAGGAGGGCAGCTTCTCAAGGGTCTGCTCTGGATTTTACATTGTTAGGGTGCTCTACTTATGCAGGAGGGCAGCTTCTCGAGGGTCTGCTCTGGATTTTACATTGTTAGGGTGCTCTACTTATGCAAGAGGGCTTTTGGCGACTTTACCTTACGGGACAGCAAGTGGAGCGAAGGAGGCTTCCCATGGGTCAAGATGGTCTGGGACCCTGGTTTCAAAGGAATTATTAATGTGGGGACGGTGCCACAGTGAGGAGTAGTATAGTGGCACATTTAGGACCCTAGCATTAGGCCAGCGTGTGGAGTAGCAGCATAGGATGATATTGCTCGAGGACAAGCAATATTTGGCAAGGAGGACTGTAATATTCCCAATTTTTGTGCATGCAAATATAACTGAGGAGTTTTAACAATTTTTGGTGATATTAAATAAAAAAGAGAAAATATTATTTTGTGGGAGAAAAGTGGGAAAATATTATTTTATGGAGAATGGTGGCAAAATAATATTTTAATGGAGAATGGAGGATAATCATTATTTTATTGGAGAATGGTGGCAAAATAATATTTTATTGAAAAAGAAGGCAAATGATTATTTTATTCAAAGTGGCAGCAAAAAGTCTCCTATTGGAAAATGGGCCCCACCAATAAATTAATGGGGAAAAGGAGAATCTAGAAGCTAGAAGGAGGCTCCATGGAGAATTATAAATAGAAGAGAGACTCAATTGCAAATCATTCTATCTCATCATTTCTATTTGACATTTGAGAAGAAGCTCAAGCAAGTTTCTAAGAGTTTCAAGCGAAACACAATAGTTAATTTTGGTGGACTTCGAGTGCCACCCTAGTTAGCTTTAGGGCATATTATTTTTTATCTTCCATCAAAGCTTATTGGGTTGGTTGTTTGACTCGTCTCTTGAAGGTTTAACGAGATTCTTATTTGTAGGCGATTATTGGTATTGTATTTCAGATTGCAGGACTATTCTCCATACACCAAGAGACCGAGATTCATTTTCAGAGAAGCGATGAAATGCCAAGGGCTAGAGGGCCGAGTTTCACATCTTAACACCAATAGAGCTATGCACCAGAGGTGACCAAATGAGTGGCTGAAATTAGCAACCATCTTAAAACCCATTTTCATCACTTACGACCGAAATTCCTCTTCAGATAGGTCATGGGTTCCAGCGCCATTCCTCTATAATCTTCTCAGGGATTCCATCAACAAGAGGCTGAGAAAGTCACAGGGAGAGTAGTCGAATCAGTTGTGCAGCAAGGTTGAGTTATACACAGGAGGAGGACCAAATTTATTTATGCTACAATAGGAGTCTCAAGGCCAAATTACTCGTGTTCCAGCAAGGTCGAATCTTAGTGTATACCAGCATCGTTTCAATGCAGAATTGTTGAGAGGTCGAATGCTTTGTGGGCTGGTAAATCAGCTTCAGTGTCATTATCTTAATGGGCCATATCAGTAGAACCATAAATCCCTGATCTGAACCAAGTTGCTCTATATCATCTCCTCTCCGTCTACAAGGGAAAAAGGGGCCAAATAATAGAAGTGTCCAACAATCTCTATGAAGAGGTTGAGTAGCCTTGCTTGAAGACATTGGTACCAGTCATAAGGAGACAGAATTTGCAGAACCAAAAAGCCATTGCACCAGATCTAAGACCATATGCCAGAGCATCTCATTGGAAGAGTATGCATTGTTATTGTGCATTTAGCAGCCTTCCTATTGAGAGCATGATGTCCATTGTGGTTTGGAGCAGTGTCGCAGGAAATGCCCCCCCCCCCCCGACTCCAAAGCCCGATCTGCATCTCGTACGGAAAAGTGGCCGATCCGCCCTCCAAAAAGCGGCTCCGAAAAATCAAAACGCGAATCGAGCCAGGCCGGACGATCATTGGCCTGTGGGAACCGTGTAGCCCAATCCGCGTTTCCGTACACTAGATCCTTGTTTCGGAGGGCGGATTTGCCTGTGGATCCGCCACAGATTGGGGCCGCTTCTGGGCAGATCCCGATTGCTTCCACAGGCCAGTCGACCAGTTCCACCGTGCAGCCCACTTAAACCTTTTTTTTTTTTGGCTTAAGTTGGGTTGGGGGGTGGGTTATTGTTGGGTTAGGGATAGAATGAAAAGGATAAAAGTCCTTTTCACCTCTCATTTGCTCACTCTTATGTTTTTGGAGAGCTTGGAGAAGAGATGAGAAAGAGAGGAGAAGAGAGCTTGGAGAAGAGAGAGTTGAGGAGAGTGAAGGAGGAGTGAAGGAGGAGCTAGGAGCATTGAAGGAAGAGGAGCTTGGAGGAGTAAAGAAGGGCTTCCATCTACAAGAGCTAAAGAGGTAAGTGCAAACCCCAAACTCCCTCATTTTTTTGTCATTTTTTTTGTATTTTCTCTCCTCCCTCTCCTACTCTTTCCCATTCTTTCTTCTTGCTCATTTATTTGCAGGTTGTCCACCACCTATATTCATATTCCAATATGGCGTTTTTTTGGCTTATATGTATCATTCCACTTTTGGTTTTCATAATGGCAAGGGGGAGTAGGAATAGAGAGGAAGGAGAAGAAGAAGAGAATAGTAGTCCCCATACGAGTGACCCAATGTATGATGAGGAGGAAGGGGATGAACCTGATGAGAACATTGAAACACTAGAGAGGAAAGTTGCATTGACATGCTTATGGAACTATGTGACCAAACTTGAAGGGGGAAAAGGTGGTGGAAGCTACAAGTTTTTGTGCCCTCATGGTTGTCATGGAGGAAAGCCATATAGTGGTTCATATACCCATGTGAGGAGGCATCTTTGTGGGGTGATGGACAGTGCTTAGAAAAAGGGTGTTGTGGGGATACCAATTTTCCCACAAGTTTCAGTGGAACAAACAAGAAAATACATCCAAATAGAGAAGGTTGCACAACAAAAAATCAAGAAACAAAAAATTCAATCTGAATCAAGTGCAACCTCTATATTTGGGAGCTCATATCCTCATGGTACTTCTGCAAGCTCTGGAGGTAAAAGAACAATAGGGGATTTCCTTAATGTTGTTGGGAGGGATGATGTGGATGGAAAGATTGTCCGATTTCTTTGTGCTTATGGTGTACCATTCAATGTGCTTCGCTCTCCCTATTGGCATGAAATGGTAAAGGCCATCAATGAAGCCCCAAAAGGATACAAGGACCCCAACTATGAGAAAGCCAGAATAGTATTATTAGAAAGAGAAAAAGCAAAGGTTCAAAGAGCTTTGACATGTCTTACAAAAGAGTGGTTGGATTGTGTTTATTTCTGGTAGCATCGGATGTGCTCTAAGCCTCAAATTTTGCAGGGAGGCTAAGACACATGTATTCCAGAATACCCAGAAACCCTTTTGGGAAATTCTATCCGGAGACAGTTTTATTAAAATAATTAATTATTTTTAATGGATGCCTAAGTCTAAAATTAGGAAATTAAAATCATTAAAGGGTATTAATCAAACTAAGGGTGAAACTTCTAGAAGAAGAGGGAGATCGAGTCCAAATGATCTAAGCCATTGATTAGAATCTATTCTAGGTCGTTGATTACTCAACTGAAGGATTATAAGAAGGACTTCGATGGGCATTTGGAAAACACATAAGAGAGAGATCAAGAGAACGAATTTCTCAGAGAGGGCAGCGCAGCAATTGCTAGAGAGAATATCGAAGTGATTTCTTGCAATGAGGAGCAGGGATAGTTCTAGTTGGAGAGTTTCCTGATCCGAGAATATAGGGGAGGCAGAGAGAGATCCAGAAGAGTCAGCGCAGAGGCCACACTGGCCAGTGTAAGCTCATGCAGAGCTTCAGAGAGATCCTGAAATTCAGCTGGGAAGTCGAGTTCCTGAGCTAGAAGTCGAGGTGTGAGACCGGAGAGACAGAGGAACGAAGCTCCAGACAGCAGGAGATCCGGGAAGAGGTGACGCAGATCCCCAGAGAGGTTGACGCTGAACTGCGTAGGCTGGCACAGTAGCTACGCAGAGCCAGCGTGGGCCAGCCATCTAAGGCCTGAATCATTATTAGATCGCCAGTGATAGTGTGAGGTATTTCTCACTAATCTTCTGCCAGTCAGATTCTCTTTATTATATAGCCAATAAGGCATCCAAAGATTGTATTTAGAAAACTACTGCTTAATAATACAAACCCTCAGCTGTTGCACCAATTTTCCCGCATTAGGTTTTTCCAAGGACATTTGTCCAAAAATAACGGTGTTTGTTTCCACATTTAATTTAATTGGTGAAGGCTGCAGTTTCGGTATTTGTTGTACGATGCAGTAAATAATTTGTTCAGTGATTTAACAAATAGAAGATACTTAATCAGTTGTTGCAGTAGAAATTTGGGTCTTCTAAATTTTCACATGGTATCAGAGTGTAAGTGAAGCAAGAGAGCAGAGTCGAAAGAGCCCAATCCTAAAGAGAAGGAGGGAAGTTGAAGTGTTGTGTAGGTAGCGAATCAAATCCCCAGAGGGATTGCGCAGTCCAAGCCAGGAGGGCATAATTTTCGTGGGAAAATCTCTCTTTGAGTGAGTCGACAGTGATAAAAAAATTCCATTTCGAAGTTTTCCAATGTCAGAGGGAGCAGCGCAGAGCAGTTTTCTGGTGAGATGCGGTCTTCTGCAACAATTGCTAGGGCAAAAAAGTGTCAGAAGGAAGAAGAAGACATTGTTGAGGGAATTTCTTCCTCAAAGAATTCCTAGCCAGTGAATTCGATTTCTCTATTGCTAAGCAGCAACAGAGAGGAGCAGATCAACTAACTCCAGCAGGAAGTGCGTAGGCTAGCCTAGTGTTGTGTAGAGGAGAGAGGCGGCAGTTCGACATTTTCGTTGGCAGAGATGGGAGCTAGTGGGTTAAGAGATTAGGATCGGTTGGATGGTGCATCCAACTATGTGATATGGAAGGCAAGGATCTCATGCCTTTTGGATGAGCACAATCTCAAAACCTATGTCGACGGTGTGGGAGTTGTACTCGCGGATCCAAATCCGCTCAAGAAGTACAAGGTTGAGATTTAAAAGGCCAAGCGGTTGATCCTCGACGGAGTGAGAGATCACGTAGTGTGTCAGATTGCCAGCAAGGATACTGCCCGACAGATGTAGGAAGCATTGGCTACACTATACAAAGGTTCTTCCGAGCAGCAGAAGATGTACTTAGAGCAAAAGATGAGATCCACGCAAACGCAGAAGGGGGAACGCATTGATCTGTTCCTAATGAAGCTTCAGGAAATCTAAGACTCGTTGGCAGCCGTGGGGTCAACACCTCAGTCTATCGAAATGGTGAGGCTAACCCTAAATTCTATTTCAGAAGAATGGCATGTGTTTGTCCAGAGTATCCTGGGCAAAGAGACATTGCCAGATTGGGAAGGGATATGGGCCACTCTTCAGCAGGACGAGATGAGGAGAGACTTAGTCAAGTGCAAACTTGATAGCAGCAACAATAGTGGGAAGAAGCCCAAGGAGGAGAAGAGAATGCAGCGCTTGTATCAAAGCAGCAGCAAGAGCAACGGAAGAAGAAGAAAGATGTCTCCAAGATCAAGTACTTCTGGTGTGGTGAACTTGGTCACTACGCTACGTAGTGTCCTCTCAAGATGAAGGACAAGGACGAGAAACATGATCCGAAGGCTACATCCGCAAAGTTCGAGGAGGAGTTTTCCATGGTTGCCCAGATACCTCCAGGGGAGAGGTGGGGTGATCTAGTACTGTAGTTCGAAAGAACTGCAAATGGGAAGGATCCTTGAGGAGTCCACCTCTCGGATCAATACCTTGCTATGGGAGCCCAAATCAAAAGTAGCAAGATGGACCAGTGTCAGTTGATGCAGAGGAGTGCCGGAGTGACAGTTGCATGGCTAGGAGCGCCAGAGACTGAGTAGCATAAAGCAGAATTGACAGCAATGCAGTTGGCACAGTACATAGTCAGCAACAACGTAGAGACTTCAGTGACAGCACAGAGACTAGCAACAGTCATAACTCTAGCAACAGATGCATCATGTTGAACACCTATTTAGTAATTTTGGATGCTTTTCCGTTGCTAATGCAGTAGCAGCAGCAGTTGGAGAATTTTGCACTTTACAATGCAGATGCAGTGTTGGCAATGGCAATGGCAGTGCCAGCAGCAGCACAGATGCAAAACTTATGAGCTTTGCAATATAGATGCAGTGTTCGCAGTGCCAAGGTCAGCAGTAGTACAGATGCAACATTGCGCAGTAGTTGATGGGCAGTGATGTCAAACATCACTGCGCAGAGGGAGATGTTACAAAGTCCGGGTGATGGTTCAGCAGGTTGCATTATTAGAGCACATTCCTCGCTAAGAGGGAGTGTTGATTTCTGGTAGCATCGAATGTGCTCTAAGCCTCAAATTTTGCAGGGAGGCTAGGACACATGTATTCCAGAATACCCAGAAATCATTTTGGGAAATTCTACATGGAGACAATTTTATTAAAATAATTAATTATTTTTAACGGGTGCCTAAGTGTAAACTTAGGAAATTAAAATAATTAAAGGGTATTAATCAAACTGAGGGTAAAACTTTTAGAAGACGGAGATCGAGTCCAAATGATCTGAGCCATTGATTAGAACCTAATTTGGGTCGTTGATTACTCAACTAAAGGATTATAAGGACTTCGATGGGCAATGATGTCAAACATCAGCAGCGCAGAGGGAGATGTTACAGAGTCTGGGTGATGCTTCAGCAAGTTGCATTACTAGAGCAAATTCCTCGCTAAGAGGGAGTGTTGATTTCTGGTAGCATTGAATGTGCTCTAGGCCTCAAATTTTGCAGGGAGGCTAGGACACATGTATTCCAAAATACCCAGAAATCATTTTAGAAAATTCCACTCAGAGACAATTTTATTAAAATAATTAATTATTTTTAATGGGTGCCTAAGTGTAAACTTAGGAAATTAAAATAATTAAAGGGTATTAATCAAACTAAGGATGAAACTTCTAGAAGACGAAGATCAAGTCCAAATGATCTAAGCCATTGATTAGAACCTAATTTGGGTCGTTGATTACTCAACTAAAGGATTATAAGAATGACTTCGATGGGCATTTGGAAAACACATTGGAGAGAGATCAAGAGATCGAATTTCTCAAAGAGGGCAGCACAACCGTTGCTAGAGACAATATTGAAGTGATTTCTTGCAGTGGGGAGAAGGGATAGTTCCGGTTGGAGATTTTCCTGATCCGAGAATACATCGCAGAGGAGGCAGAGAGAGATCTAGAAGAGGCAACGTAGAGCTTTAGAGAGATTCTGAAATTCAGCTGGGAAGTCAAGTCCCTGAGCCAGAAGTAAGGGTGTGAAACCGGAGAGACAGAGGAACGAAGCTCCAGACAACAGGAGATCCGGGAAGAGGTGACACAGATCCCCAGAGAGGTTGACATAGAACTGCGTAGGCTGACGCAGTAGCTGCGTAGAGCCAGCGTGGGGCCAGCCATCTAGGGCCTGGATTAGTGTTGGATCACCAGTGATAGTGTGAGGTATTTCTCACTAATCTTCTGCCAATCAGATTCTCTGTATTGGATAGCCAACAAGGCATCCAAAGATTGTATTCAGAAAACTACTACTTAATAATACAAACCCTCAGTTGTTGCACCGGTTTTCCCGCATTGGGTTTTTCCAGGGACATTTGTCCAAAAATAACGATGTCATGTGTTGTGTATTTCTTTCTTGCTCAGTTTCTTGTTTCCGCATTTAATTTAATTGGTGAAGGCTACAATGTATTAGTTTCAGTATTTGTTGTAGGATGTAGTAAATAATTTGTTCAGTAATTTAACAAATAGAAGATACTTAATCAGTTGTTGCAGTAGAAATTTGGGTCTTACAAATTTTAACAGATTCTGGGGTATCCATTGTATCATATAGGTGGACAAATATTAGAAACCAACATTTGATAAATGTTCTTAGTTTTTCTACTAGTGGTGCAGTATTTATTACATGTCATGACTCCTCTGCCATTAGTGCAACTTCCCAAAACATTGCAGATCTCTTGTTGCAATCAATCAAAGATGTTGGTCCTAATAATGTGGTTCAAGTGATCACAGATAATGCAGCAAATTGTAAGGCAGCAGGAAAAGTTATTGAGCGTACTCATCCACACATCTTTTGGTTTGGGTGCTTGGTGCACACATTGAACCTTTTGATGCATGATATTATGAAGCATAAAGAATGTGGGTGGATTAATGAGCTTTACAAGAGAGGAAAGCAGCCCATTAAATTTATCACACAGGGCATACAAGGGTAAACTACTTCTTTGGCACTTACTCCAAGTTGCAGTTGCTTAAACTTGCAAAAACAAGATTTGCAAGTTATTACCTCACCTTTAGGCAGCTAGTGAAGGTGAGACAAGCTTTAACTAATATGGTGACCCTTGAATCATGGGAGGAAATTAACACTGATAGAGATGGTGCTAATGTAGCCAAGGACACTATTCTTGACATGTTCTTTTGGTCACAAGTTAAATATATTTTGCAATTCACCAAACCAATTTATTACATGATCAAGTTTGCAGATTCAGATTGACCAATAATTGGGGAGGTGTATGCACAAATGGAGAGCTTGTTGGGGCAGATTAAAGACATTATTGAGCCTAGAGATATCACCTTGTACAATTATATTCGTGCAAAGGTGGAAAAGCAATGGGATATGCTAAATGTTCCATTGCATGCATTAGCATATGTTTTAACACCTAAATATTATCATCCCTCATGGCCTTCAACACTAGCACCTGGGGGGAGCAGGAGAAAACCACACCTAGATCCATGGGTTCTAGAAAAATATATGATTGCATCGGATAAATTAGTCCCTGATGAAGAGGAGGTTGCCATGGTACAGAAACATACACTTAACACTGGTCCATTTGGGAGCATGCATGCAATTGGAGATCGAGAGACTTTTTCTTCTCTTGAGTGGTGGAACATGCATGGAGGTTCTACTCCCTTCTACAAACTTTGGCATTGTGGGTGCTATCACAGGTGGTAAACACTTCTTCTGCAGAGAGGTGTTGGAGCTCTTATTCTTTCATCCATTGTGTTAAAAGGAATAGGTTGAGTTTAGACCGAGCAGAGAGCCTGGTTTATGTTTATTACAACTTGCAATTGTTGTCCCATTATTGTGATGATGCAAAGACTAATAAAGACCTTGAGGTTTGGGACAGGAATCCAAAGGAGCCCAATTTGGAGAATGGAGTGTTGCAATTAGAGCAATTAGAGGATGCTCTTATCCAAGATGATGATGATCGAGTTGAGATGCCACCCCGATATGGTCCCTTGGTTCCCAGGTTCCATGGTTCAACACCCACAGTAGGGGCTTCGTTTTCATTAGTTTCAATGCCACAACTTACATGGACACCATCTTCTTCATTGCCACCACGTGGAGGCCCATTGCCACGTACTCTTCGTGGTGGAAGGAGGAGAGTTAGTAGATATATTCACAATTTACTACTTTTGTCACAGATTAGACTTGTAGGCTTGTTGTGAATTTGAACTCTTTGGTCTTGGTGGTGGCCAAGTGGCATATTTTGTAAACATTATTATTTGAATTTTGGACATGACTAATGTTAACAATTGCTCACTTGCTAGATAATATGCTTTATGTTTTATGTTTTATAATATGCTTAAATGTTTTGTGTTTTATGATACGCTTAAAAATTTGATGTACGTTTGTAATTTCTAGAATATAGATGGTTGAGTCTCGAATAATTAAACATTGATGTACAATGGAATCATGGATGCCATATCTATCTTGATTTATGTAAAAATATGCATGTTTTTATGTCTTCTACAACTAATTTGTATTTGAGATGTTTGTTTTGAATATAAATGCAAATATATATATAGTAGACACTTCCGAGACGCTTCGCTTCCTAGATTTTTGGAAAATGACGCTTCTGCGTCCCTGCTTCCAAAAAACATCCCTGCTTCGTGCAATGTTGGTTTGGAGCTTTTGTGGCAGCATGTACCTCTATATATAAACCAGGTTCTATTCCTCCACTTGTATGGTATTTTCCCTGGCATAATTGAAGACTGTGTATGGTGGACTGATATACATATATAAATATAATTTATGGGTCTGACAAATGTTGAGTTTGATGTGTATGTATCAACCATTCCACCTTATGATAATATATGCTAGTGGTTATTTCTTATTCTTGAGTTTAATACATGAAACAATGATTTGCATGATGCCCGCTCTCTATTTCTTCCCCAGTGTGTAATTACATGTGAGGTAGTGAAAAACAAACTCGCACCTACAGCACACTACAGTCAGACTGTTTGGCAAAAATTACACACTAAAAATAATCACAGAACTCTTAAATTCCTAGATGGTGTTCGGGTAATTTCCAAGAGGGAATATTACAACTAATCAAAGGGGGAGGGGCTTCCATAAGGTTAACTAAGCTCAATTTGTGCAGTGTAGAGTGGGAGCAAGAGAGAGCTTGGCAATAGTGAAACAAAAGGAAAAAGTGTTATGTGCTTTTATGGTTTTCGGGTGGTGGATGAAAGGGAACGACCAGTGCCTTATTCATCTAGGCTATGGGGTCATGCA
The DNA here is from genome assembly GCA_031772625.1 of Pinus tabuliformis. Taxonomy (NCBI): domain Eukaryota; kingdom Viridiplantae; phylum Streptophyta; class Pinopsida; order Pinales; family Pinaceae; genus Pinus; species Pinus tabuliformis. Next base: position 930,946,471 of record CM062812.1, on the reverse strand, counting down.
TGCAACTTAAGAGGGCTATTCTTCAAGAAAGATTAGGAGCTATAAGCAACCAAGGTGATATGTCCTATAGCAGCCCTAATTTCGCAAATAGAACTTAACAGATTTTACAAAGGGAAGGGACTCTCTATGGGGAGCTCCAGAAACAAATTGATCTCGAAGTAGCCTATCTAAAGAAGGGAAATATGCTTTAACTCATTAAGGACATCTAGCGCATATAATTCCTTTTCCATAAGACAAAGTGACATAGAGGCTATGATTACCTCGCCCAACGTAACAAAGCTACTCCTTTATGTCTCCCAGATTAATTTTTACAATCCAAACTTGCAATGAAAGACTTGCCAACACACAACAAGAATATCTACCACACATACATAAAGTTGTCCATAAAATTCTCAATAACTTACACAAATTAACACACCTTTATTCCAAAGCTTAGAGGCTTTATACTCGCAAGTTCATTCATTCACCAAATTCCCAGTTTGAAAATGGAGAGAACAAACCCTTATATATAAGTTAAGCTCCATCTCCTCACCTTAATTCCAAAGCTTAGAGCCTTTCTACTCACAAGTTCTTTCATTCACCAAATTCCCAGTTTGCAAATGGAGAGAATAAACCCTTATATAAGTTAAGCTCCATCTCCTCATGCAATAAAAAATAATTTGTTTTCTTAGATCCACTTTTCTTTCCAATGAATAACAATATAATAATAATCTCAACAACTGGCTTACTAAAAGTAGCATGAAGTTTGTTGAGATCCTCAACTTCCTCCAATAACATCGTTGGGAGGATACTTATATTATGCAATCTTTGTGGATGACTACTCTCGCAAAGCATGGACCTATTTCTTGAAGAGGAAGGATAAAGTGCTCAAATGATTCCATTCTTTCAAAGCATTGGTGGAAAATCAAACAAGGAAGAAGATCAAAATATTGAAGACCGACAATGGAACTGAATATGAATCAAATGAATTCAATGACTTTTGCAGAGAGGATGGCATTAAGAGGGAGACAATTGTTCCATACACTCCTGCGCAAAATGGATTTGCCGAAAGGAAGAATCAAACAACCATGGAAGCCATGTACCTAAAGAGAAAAGGAATAAGTTGGAAGCTTATGGGAAGAAAGGAATATTCGTCGGCTACAATGAAAATTCAAAGGTATATAGAATCTATGAGATCGGTCAAAGAGATGTGGAAGTAAGTCATGATGTCACCTTTGACGAAGACACTACCCTTGGGAAAGCCAAAGATATCCCTATACCAAGGAAGGACGATGATGATGATGCCGAAAAACAGGATGAACCTCTGACAAATGTGCCTATGCCCGATGTTGAAGGCCCGATGGATCTTATCGATCCACCTCCTGGTGATACTTCTACCTCAAGGAAACGTCTATTATGGCTCAAAGATACTCTCAAAGATGTTGAAAGACATATTGCTCCAAGAGGGACATTTCGTGAAAGTAAGAAGTCGAACAGGTATCAAGGTTATTTGGCTGCTATGAGTACTATTATTCAAGTTGAAAAAGCACGTTCGAGGAAGCCGTAAAACAACAAGTTTGGAAAGATGCGATGAATGAGGAGTATGAGTCAATCATGAAGAATGATGTCTGGGATGTGGTGCCTAGACCCAAGGACAAGTCTGTGGTCACTTCTAAATGGCTTTACAAAATTAAACATGGAGTTGATGGGAGTGCTAAAAAATATAAGGCCAGGTTCGTTGCTCGAGGCTTCTCTCAAAAGGAAGGAGTGGACTATGACGAGATATTTTCACCGGTCACCCAATATACCACTATCTGATCTATTATTGCTCTCGCTGCCAATCAAGGATGGAGCCTACATCAAATGGACGTCAAGACTGCTTTCTTGCATGGCTCACTTAAGGAGGAAGTCTACTTGGAACAAACTTAGGGGTTTGAAGTACAAGATCGAAGGTCACATGTATGCAAGTTGAAGAAAGCTCTTTATGGGTTGAAACAAGCCCCTAGGGCTTGGTATGAGAGGATCGACAGTTATCTTGTGAAGCTGGGATTTACAAGGAAGTATGTTGATCCTAACCTATACTTCAAAGATGAAAAGAACATGCCTCTCATTTTTTTCCTTTATGTTCTCACTGGTGTGAACTCTCTCATTTATCAATGCAAGAGGGAGTTGACTTCCGAGTTTGAGATGAAGGACCTAGGACTGATGCTCTACTTCCTAGAGCCTGGAGGTCTGGCAAAAGCTGGGTGATTTTCCTTTCTCAAGAAAAATACATTGTGAAGTTGCTAGAGAGATGTGGGATGGTGGATTGCAAGTCTGTGTCTACTTCGATGGAACTCAATTTCAAGAAGCTATGTGGAAGTGTTGCTGGGCCTGAATTCACAAACCCTTTTGAATATCAACAACTTGTGGGGGCCCTGATGTTCTTGGTAAACTCCCAACCGAACATATGCTTCGTTGTAAATACTTAGTCAATTTATGGTTGAGCCCCATCACATACATTGGGTTGTTGTTAAGAATCTCTTGAGATATCTCTGTGGCACAATCAACTATGGGTTCAGATACTCTACTGGAAATTTGAAGCTACATGGATATTCTGATGTGGGTTGGCAATGTGGTAGATAGAAAGAGCACGTCAAGATGTTGCTTCTCATTGGGGTTTGCTTCAATTTCATGGCTGAGCAGGAAGCAGAAATTAGTTGCTTTAAGCACAGCCGAGGTCGAATATATTGCTGCTAGTATGGCCTGTTGTGAAGTTGTCTGGTTGAGGAATCTCTTCAGTGAGCTATTTGAGCACGTGATGGATACCACTGTGATCTATTGCGATAACCACAGTGGGATTCGCCTTTCAGAGAATCTCATGTTCCACGACCGCTCCAAGCACATTGATATCAGGTACCATTTTATTCGAATATGGTACAACGAGCAATAAGGCTCCAACACATCAAGACTGATGAGTAGATTGTTGACATTCTCACGAAGCCCTTAGGCAAGGTCAAATTCTTAGCCTTCTGAGAGAGACTTGGTGTCGTGGAAGGACCCTCTTGTGAGGGTCCCGCTTCAGTCAAACACTAAGCTCTGGGAGCTCGGGGTACTTCTTGGAGCTAATGAGCGACCATAGGGTGAGTGATTCACCTTCTCCTATAGGTGCGTTGTGTACAAACTTCAAAGTGAGTGGTTCACCTTCCCCTATGATACCCCATTATGGTTGACATGTGTGTAGGGTGAGTGGTTCACCATCCCCTACGATTTATGACACATGCATGTAGGGTGGGTGGTTCATCTTCCCCTACGAATGATGATATATGCATAGGATGAGTGGTTCACCTTCTCCTATGGCATATGAGTAGGATGAGTGGTTCACCTTCTCCTGCGGATGCCCCAACGTACATCCTACCCATGTAGTTTGGGACTCATGGGAAGTGCCTCTCACGAAGCCCTTAGGCAAGGTCAAATTCTTAGCCTTCTGAGAGAGACTTGGTGTCGTGGAAGGACCCTCTCGTGAGGGTCCCGCTTTAGTCAGACACTAAGCTTTGGGAGCTCGGGGTACTTCTTGGAGCTATGAGCGACCATAGGGTGAGTGATTCACCTTCTCCTATAGGTGCGTTGTGTACAAAGTGAGTGGTTCACCTTCCCCTATGATACCCCATTATGGTTGACATGTGTGTAGGGTGAGTGGTTCACCATCCCCTACGATTTATGACACATGCATGTAGGGTGAGTGGTTCATCTTCCCTACGATTGATGATATATGCATAGGATGAGTGGTTCACCTTCTCCTATGGCATATGAGCAGGATGAGTGGTTCACCTTCTCCTGCGGATGCCCCAACGTACATCCTACCCATGTAGTTTGGGACTCATGGGAAGTGCCTCTCACCTGGGCAATGAGTTGGGAAAAGTGGATAGGGACCATAGTGACAAAATTGAAGAGAACAAAATGTGGAGCAGAGGATTGCTCTTCTCAGTATTACGAATCAGTTAAATAAGATTACATTGGAAACATCACTAATAAATGACTGAAGTGAAACTCGACTTAAACTGGACTAAGTGAAACTGAACTAGGACACTTGGAGGGATGGTCTTGACCAATGTTGCGAACATCGGGATAGGGATAAAATCGACAAGGGTCAAGAAAACCAAAATATCGGGAAAATTGGGAAAATATCGTTAAAAATCGGCAAACATCCACAAAATCAAGATACCATCAAAATATCTGTAAAAACCAGCAAACATCGGCTAGGCCAAAAAATTGTGATTTCAAGATAAAATTGGGATGTTTTCGAGATGTTCGCAACACTGGTTTTGACACCTAACAAGTGGTTGGAATTAGATTCTCCAACACTCCCCTTTAATTACAACCACATAAAAAATTTAAACTAAGATGCCTGTTGGTCTATGTCTCAACTAGGCTTACAATTTAAAAAAATTGAGGTCATCTAGATTTCCTTTTCTTTTCTTCCAAATCCTATAGCCTCTAAATTGTTTAAACTTTTTCTTTTTGTTGTATCCTTAAAATTTCGGTTTCTTCATTTGTTGGTGCAGGTCTTCCACTGTTCCAAGTTGTCTAAGCAAGTTTTGGAATTCTTCAAAAAATGGCTTGTATGTGGATTATTGCCACATATTATCTTTTGTAGTGTGCTTTTCATCATCAATCTGTTGCAACATAAGACCATAATACAATTTCATCTCTTCAAGACTCCAATACATAAAAATTTCATTAATTTCTTCATCATGCATGTTGTCTTCAACATTCATTTTTACAGCTTCTATGCAAACCTCATCTAGACATGGTGTTGCAAACCATGCTTCAAGGAAATTTAATTGTTCTTCATAATCGTTCTGTTAAAATTTTAGTACCAGAGGACAAGTGGTTCCCTAAGGCTTTGATCTTTGGCCTAAGGAAAAGTGTCCAAATTTATTTGTACTTTTCTCCTAAAGTGACTTTATAAGTGGTAAAGTCAATTTAATTTAAAAGTGACTTTATAAGTGGTAAAGTTACATTCTAATTTAAAAGTGACTTTATAAGTGGTAATGTTACATTCTAATTTAAAGGTGACTTTATTAAACAAATGAAGAATTAGAAAGTGAAAAAGTGACTATGGAAATAAAAGGTTAAGTGAGTCTTTATTTAAGTGGGTGAGTTAAAAAATAGAAAGTGAGAATTAAATGCACATTTATTCTCATCCCTAGATCTAAATGAATCTCAGCGATTAGATCTTAGGGTAACCCAAAAGGTCATTTAGAGAATAAAAGGAGAGGAGAAGAGGAAAAGATAATTCATTTCTTTCATAAGCATTTGAGAGAAAGAGAAGAGAGAGCAAGGAGAAAATTTCTGAGCAGTGAGGAAGTGAAGGAGAGAAACAAGAAGACATTTCAGCAAATCTGGGCAACAGCATTTATTGGCACGCATCCCAAGGAAAAATCATATAGCAGGAGATGGATTGGTGCATCAAAGGAGAAACTGAATGTGGGTAGGTGCTCAAGTGAGATAGTTAGTGATTGGAGAAGCTGAAAAGCCTCTAAGAACCAACCTCAAGTATGTCCTAAGGGGGAGGGATTCGAGGTGAGAACCTTTAATGAGCAAAGAGCAAGATAGAGGTATCCTCAATAGCCATATTCCATCATACCATAAAACATGCATGGAGTGACAATCATGAAGCAAAGCATCATCATCCAACAAGATGGATCAAAGTCATGAAGATCGCCAACAGATAAGCATGTCATCATTATCTATCAACATCAAGAAGTATGTTATTATGAAGCATCCAAGACTACCAAGACCATCAAGCACCTAATCTGTAATATTCCTAATGGGAAATATACAATGATAAACAAAGAAAACATAGACATAAAACCACGAAAATCAAACACATGAATCAGTCCATGAAATTTCACCAAAATCTGCGTCGCTGAGCCATTTTATTATAATAAGAAGAGGGTACAATGAGGTGTTGGAAAGAGTGCACCGGGGCTTGCTCAAGGCAAGCTAGCTAAGCCCAAATGAACAATAAGAAGTCCCTCTCAAATGTGTTGTTGCTCTCTCCTGGCTCTGCGCTGAAACTGCCCAGAAATATGTTGTTGGCTGTGAAGAACTATTGTTAGGGCCTCCTTCGGTGCTCAGAAAATTCTGGGAAATTAACCCTGGGCTCTCCACCAACAAACCAGAAAAACTCACGAAGGAATTGGCCAGATGTTGACCTCGGAATTTCGGCCCAAATTTCCCTTAGCTCCTCTAGCTACTGGCTGACTTGGGACCCCTGTTTGACACCTCAAATCTGCCCAAAAAATTCTGCCAAATTATTTCTAAGGTCCTTGTCAAAAACCCAGAAAGGGTTTGTCCTAGTTTTGACACTCCAAAATTGACCCCAAATGCTTGATCCTCTTCCACAAGCAGAAGATGCAACCTATAGCAAACATTTGTTGCTCCAGCAAAATGCTAGAAAAATCCCCAAAACACCTCCGTGGTCTCCACCTCAAGTTTTAGGCTCAAACTCCCTTCACTCCTCGACTCCCAAGTGTGTCACCTCCAAGCACTGTGCAATCCCTCCACTGCTACTAGTGTCTCCTCCACACAAACTCTCATTCCCACTGCTGAAACAATCAGAAAAGGATGGAACTCCCTCCTTGTGCTGGCACTCAAAGTCCACCGAAGCAAGGGTTGAGATTTCCGCTCAGACACAGTCATGTGTTAAAGTTTTAAACAGAACTTGCAAACTTGGCTTCTGCTCAAGTGTGCTATGTCAAAGACAAGTTTCTAAACAGATGAATGAATGACCAAAATGATTGCCTCTTGCTCTATTTATAATTTGTGGCTCCTTCTCTCCTTGTGGTCCCCACTCTCTCTCTCTCTCCTAGTTCGCACTCCCTTCTCTTCCCTCTCTCTTCCAAGAGTGCGAGTTCCCTCCTTGGGTCAAATCTCTCTTTCTTGCGGTCCCCACTTTCCACTAGAGCTGCAATATTCTCTTTTCCTCCTAAGTCCCGATGTTGGAATTGCGTCCTCTCCCCAAACTCATCTCTAATGTTGAAAATCAAAATTGGGGATATTACAGTCCTCCCCGCCAAAAATTGCTTGTCCTCAAGCAATGCCTGAACCAGCGCCTCCTCTGTTTGTTGATCACCCCTATCACCATCAGTAATATCGGGGTCCCAAACGTGCCGCTGAGTCATCCCAGGTCTCTACACTGTCCTGACATGAAAGAATCCCTCAATACCAGGATCCCAATCCATCCTGTCCCACCTGAAGCTCCCCTCACTCCACTCACTATCCTGCCCGGTATAAGTACCAGAAGTCCCCTGTATACCATCAATGAGTAGGGGATCATGATAATGTGGCACCATGCCCAACTCCTCGTGAAGTTGTCCTACCACGTAGGCCATCCCATGCACTCCAAGAGTATACTCTCGAAGATACCACCCAATCCCTGCAGAGATAGCGTCTCGCTCACATGAGCTTCTCCTGATATCATCCTGTTGGCCCACTTGCCATGCTAATGAAGTCCCCCACGCCATCGGTGACTTGCTAAAGCCCAATGGAAGATTTGCATGATCTCCCCCTATAGTATCCAGCTCATCCCTAAAGGTTATTGAGTTGTGAAGAGCATTATGATCAGGTCACCTGCTAATCTCAGAGTGGTGCCACCATGCTGAAGTTGCGCTACCTTGATTATGACATACTCCCCACCGTGTGCGGACTGTATCCTCCTCTCATGAGGCCTAGTGGCGAAAGATCTGTGAGAGCCAAGCTCATCTTGCCCAGGCATCCCCATGATGCCAATATCTACCCCTCCACTACCAATCTCGACCCTGAGCCATAACAAGATAAGTCTGCCTTGCCATGCCATGGAGGTCTCAGTGATCCCCCATGTGTCAAACCCAAAGTGAACTGGATCTCCCTGTGTCTTGACCCTGCTCATCACAAAGGGGGGTGATTCGCCCGCCAACCGGGTCCCTAGATCCCCCAAACATACAGGGAGCTCATAACTCCCTCTCCTCACAGAAAGTCGCTGCGTAGCGTTATTATCTACTAGAACCCATCTGGCCCTCGTCTCTTACCCCTATATGTATCCCCTGGGTGGACCCCAGGTATTAGGAGTATGTCCCACGCATGCGAACCTGCCCTGCTCCTGCCAGACCACGCAGAGAAATCCGCTATCCCAACTCATGGCGATACACCTAGACACTATTCGGAGTCTGAGTACCCTTTTGAAAACGAAGTCTACCATCCACTGTCCCTCAAGTGTGAGCTCAGGGGTGGAACATATGTTACCTCAACTATCAACCACGCCATCCCTAAGCCTGTATTTGAGAACTCGTGAACCTACCTAGGGTCTCAATTGGAGAGTCTCCTCCCGGCTCATGAAGCGCGGTGTCTCATCCAACTATCTAGGGTGAGCCTCCCGTGCCCTGCAACCTGAATGGAGAGTGTAAAGGGGGAACAACCAAACACTTTGTGGTTGTAAGTAACACTGGAGGATGATGGGCGGGTATGTCCCAAGGGGTATGATCAAAAGTCTATCAGAATGCTCAAGAGTGATCCTACGGACGACACTCTCTCCGCCTAGAATCTGCTAATAACTCCCTCGAAGCCCTGTCTCCGCTAAACACGGTGTCCCTATATGCTCAACAATGTCCTCATCAATCCTAAGTGAGTTGCATTCAATGGTACACCTAATGCCCCCGCCCATAAGTCTCGTTGGGGACAACACTCCAAGAGTCTGTTGTACTGCATCATGTGTCACTACATACCATCAAGTATCATTGTACTCTTTGTCATGCCACTATAAGCCGCAACCTGTCCCTGTACACCACTAGATACCCCTGGCTAAGGCTATACCATCTTGTACCGCCCCGCGTCCTGTCTGCATCAAGGCACCAGTCACTCCCTGCGTGTACTCAATGTGATGTAAGGCACTCCTACTCCACAACGCGATCCAACACACTACGGTACACCACCATGCATCTCCATGTCCACCTGTAGTCCACTGCTCAATACTAGATGCTCCCACACATCCCTGGATGTGATGGCCTAGAGCTGTGTCTCTACGTGTCGGCCCACACTTGATCGATATCATCACCTCCACCATCGCATCACTATACCCGCCAATGAATGGATCTTCACTCCAAATCCCCCCTGAGGGATCCGAGAAGTGAATCTCCCTATGTGTCAACAGTGATGCTACCACTGTGCTACTCCTTTGCGTCCTTTGTGCCCCACATAAAAGTGCAGAGTCCCTAGCCCCATACAAGGCACCGTCAAGTGGCCTGCCAATGCCACCTCCTCTGACAAGCTCCTACCAGAGTATGATGATTACCCTGTGATCCTATGTACAAACGTCATACCAAGACAGCCAAAGGAGTCTGTCCATAAACTGGTTGGCCACTGGTGCTAACCGAGACTCCCCTAGCGAATGTACACGCTCAACTGCTAGGTCAAATATACCATCCAGGTTGTAGCCAACCGGCATACCTGGGAAATGATAGGTAATCCCACCCGAAAACTAATGCCAGTCTGCACTGCCAGTATCCCCAGTGCCTGGAAGCTCCTACTAAGCTACACCCAGGTCCACCACCATCTCCATAGCCCACTCCACAAGGTACCAACTCAGAAGCTCTCGTTATCTAACCCCAAGAGAGGGATCGAATGCACGAAGTCCTACCCATAGAACAACCCCAACATGCGGATGTTGCACCCTATGCAACTTCAATCGTCTCATCCCGCTACCCAAGTCAACACATGAGATCTAACTAGGTAACTATGTCTCTCTCTCTCCAATGGGAAAAGGTGACCCAACAGTGCTACTAACCTGGCCATCCCCTCTGGTATGTCTAGACAACTCCGCCTCTCTCAATCCAATGCGTAGGGATGGGCTAATAACGTTGTAGATCCTGTCAGTGCGCCTCTGAAGCGAACTGTGTTGAAATCCCAACGTGTGGTCTCTATGTTGCCCCTCATCAATGGCTAGCCCAAAGGATGGTTGCACATCCTCCTCCATCATGGGCTCAACATGAGCCTCCAACTACTCCTTCCTAAACAACCCAACATGCAAGACATGCTCACCAGTCAATTGTAGGTGACTGTCGTCCGACAACTCTATCATAGATCTGTATACCCCTGTACCTATTGCCTCCTCATCAACAGTGGAGATGTCTCCCGGCACCTCATCAACCTGTGGTACGCTACTATCACTTGAGAACTCGGTCACAACCCGAGACACCTCATCAATGGATACCTCAACAACAGATGGCATCTCATCAACGGGTGTATACTGTATGCTCAACTGTCTCCTTGCCAACCATGGCTCTTTGAACTACTCTCTCGTCTTCTTCCTTAATCCCCTTCATCATCCCAGCAAAATTCCACTGAATCTCCATTGGTTTCTAGTTCTACATGCCTCTTAGTTCACAGGACTCCCAAAAAGTGCGGAACGCCTGAATGCCATGACCCAATGATTGGTATGCCCTCCAGTTTGCTCCCAATATCTGCACATCCGTTGCAATCATGTCTGGATTCCCAATTGCAAAATGAATCAACTTCTCCCCCACATCAATCATCATTTGTTGCATCCTAATCACCTCATTCAAAGTTACCGCCATGTTGTTTGATTCTAACCTTTCTTTGGATCCCATGATTTCTTAGCTTTTTATTCTGGTCTCATCATAGAACGAAGGGTTTCCCACAGGGTGAGCCAAGATTATGGCTCTAATAACATTGTAATATTCCTAATTGGAAATATACAATGATAAACAAAGCAAACATAGACATAAAACCACGAAAATCAAACACATGAATCAATCCATGAAATTTCACCAAAATCTACACTGCTGAGCCATTTTATTATAATAAGAAGAGGGTACAATGAGGTGTTGGAAAGAGTGCACCTGGGCTTGCTCAAGGCAAGCTAGCTAAGCCCAAATGAACAATAAGAAGTCCCTCTCAAATGTGTTGCTGCTCTCTCCTGGATCTACGCTGAAACTGCCCAAAAATATGTTGTTTGCTGTGAATAATTGCTGCTAGGGCCTCCTTTGGTGCTCAAAAAATTCTGGGAAATTAACCCTGGGCTCTCCACCAATAACCCAGAAAAACCCACGAAGGAATTGGCCAAATGTTGACCTCGGAATTTCGGCCCAAATTTCCCTTAGCTCCTCTAGCTATTGGCTGACTTGGGACCCCTATTTGACACCTCAAATCTGCTCAAAAAATTCTGCCAAATTATTTTTGAGGTCCTTGTCAAAAACCCAGAAAGGGGTTGTCCTAGTTTTGACGCTCCAAAATTGATCCCAAATGCTTGGCCCTCCTCCACAAGCGGAAGATGCAACCTGTAGAAAATGTTGCGTTTGCTGCTCCACCAAAATGTTGGAAAAAGCCCCAAACACTTCCCCGATCTCCACCTCAAGTTTTAGGCCCAACCTCCCTTCACTCCTCGACTCCCAAGTGTGTCACCTCCAAGCACTACGTAGTCCCTGCGCTACTACTAGTGTCTCCTCCACACAAACTCGCACTCCCACTGCTAGAACAATCGGAAAAGGATGGAACTCCCTCCCTAGGATGGCATTCAAAGTCCACCAAAGCAAGGGTTGAGATCTCCGCTCGGAGACACTCGTGTGCTAAACAACACTTGCAAACTTGGCTTCCGCTCAAGTGTGCTATGTCAAAGACAAGTTTCTAAATAGATGAATGAATGACCAAAATGAGTGCCTCTTGCTCTATTTATAATTCGTGGCTCCTTCTCTCCTTGTGGTCCCCACTCTCTCTCTCTCTCCTAATTTGCACTCCCTTCTCTTTCCTCTCTCTTCCAAGAGTGTGAGTTCCCTCCTTGGGTCGAATTTCTCTTTCTTGTGGTCCCCACTTTCCACTAGAGCTGCAATATTCTCTTTTCCTCCTAAGTCCCAGTGTCGGAATTGCATCCTCTCCCCAAACTCATCTCTAATGCTGAAAATCAAAATTGGGGATATTACACAATCCATCTAGAAGGACCACTATGCTCAACAATCCTCAAGCAACATAATGGAAGATCACAATCTCAAGATGCATTATCATCAAACAAAAATAAAAGGTATGCATCTCAAGCTCATCATCATCCCCGCAAGTTAAACTTGCAAAACCTATCATATGATGAAAATCACAATTTACCACTCATGCTAATATGAGGGCAAATAGAACATATGCATATTCACACTTCATTAACCATTAAATGAAGGTGGAGTTTAATTTAATAGAATTCCCAACTTCAAGTAGATTGACTCAAAATACAAATGGGAGTCATTGCATTAGCATGTGGTTCAATGGAAATAAACAATTCACTATAGAGAACAAGATTTGTTGATGTCAACCAACACTATGCTCAAGGTGCAGTTGAGATATGGCTTGTGAGGCACACAACAAAGATTTAATCAAGCATCCAACAAATTGAGATGATAGGTCACCTATGTATGGGTGTCTTGGACTTGCACTACACAAGAGAAGTGCCAATGCATGGTTGTAGGGTATGATTACTCAACCATCATCAAATTACTTAGTAACAAAGCAACCACCAATTTGGTTGTATAATGTAGTGTACTCAGCAAGTTTCACACCAACGACTTAGAAAACCAACAAGCAAGAGAATGTGTAGAATGTGGCTAGTGATTACCCACACCCATGGTCAAGCAACCCATAATATAAAGCACCCAATTAACCAACTAGCATTACAATATTACAACCAAACGATTTTTGAGAGATATAGGGAACAAAGTGTATGGTTGTAAGCAGACATAGAATGTATGGCCAACGTTAGGGATTGAGTTGATGCCAAATAAGATAAGATAATTATATTAATGTACGATGAATGACCACAAAAGTAGGTCAATAAGATTGAAGAGTACAACTAGTATGAATACAATGTGGAAATGCAAGCACAACTCCTTTAAATGTTGAAAATAATATAAAGAAAGAAACATACATAAGTATAACATCATAACAAATATATAAAACCATCACAAAGGTATGGTGATACAAAACATTGAATGAGTTTGGACAACTCATGAACCTGTCAAGGGGGAGAGAGAGATCAGATGATGAGGGCGGTGAGGTCAAGGTCTTCGAAGTCTAATGCCCATAGATCAAATGAATTGTGATTGGGTTTAATCAATGGCAAAGCAGAGAATCAGTGTGTTTTACATAATATTCAAACAACAATTAAAACCTAGAATTGAAAATGAACCTACAGATAATCACACAACAACAAATTTACACCATAGACAACAAAGATTTTTTTACCCTAGAACCCAAATGGCAAAAAGATTGGATTTGGATTTCATTAAAAAGGACATTGATTACAAAAGGGTGAGCTACACACAAATTTAGTGTATTGTTACTCACTGGCAGGCAATCTTCCAAATGACCATGGCCCAAGAACAATCTTCACTCATTGTAGGACAGATTCAATGTCTTCTTCTCCTTTGATCAAGCAAACTACTCCCTTGAGCTCTCATCTCTGTTATTGCCCTTCATTTCTTCCTCCTCTCTCCTCTATGTTCCATTCAATGCTCTTCTTCATCACAGCCTTCATTTTTAATGGATTGCCTTGGAAGGCTAACCATCACAATGGTTCATTTCAATTTCCAAGGGAATTTTGAACATTTTCTGAACTTTGCCAAAAAAACAATTCAATGCTTACAAAGTTTACAAAGAGATTTTGATGAGGATCCAAATAGAATTAACCACAACATATGAATAGAAATCTAGGCTAACGAGGGGGTTGAAATGGGTGACGCATAATGAAATTAAATGGAGGAGAAATGTTATTTACCTCCCATGACATTTAGTCGACAAACACTTGGCTATGCATCATAACTCTAATTTTCAATTCAAGCATGCAACTATGGCGAGGTAATAAAGTCATCAAGAAGGCATGTGCTTAGTTACTACGCTATGCTTACCCCAAGCTTTATTAAGGACACTAGCATGAAGCAACTTCTCGATTGAGGGTTATGTGCTATGTTGAGTTCCTTTCAGTCAATGGTTCCGGTAGACCCTCTTGCATCCAACAACGAGGCAAAGGCATTATTGATATATCAAGGTCTCGTCAAGCTCAATGAGAGGGAAATCAAATGCCAAACAATGATAAGGGGCACTACAATGGTAGTTCGACATTTACACATTGAAACAATCATGCTTAATATCCCCCTATCTCACCTCATCCTGAAAATCCAATCAAAAGGCAGAAGAATTCAAAAAAATAGATTTATTTTAGGTCTTGCACAACCACAAGACCTAAGTGGACCTCTAAGAATGAGGGACTTGAAATGGGTGAAGGCATAATGAAATTAAAGCAGGGGGGAACGCTTCTTTTACCCCTCCCGTGACAGTTAATCCACCAACACTTGGCTATGAATCATAACTCTAATCATCAGTTCAAGCATTGTTAAGTTTTGGTATGTTCTATGCTTAGAGCAATTTATTTCAATTTTTCCAATTAGCTCAATATCTTTTCCAAATTAGCAATCACATCTGTATAATAATAAATTGCAGATAGAACATAAACATAAATCGCAAAAGACAAGCCAAGACAAGAGGACACAAGATGTTGCACCAACGAAGGACAAATCCCAATGTGGGGAAACCCTTGATCAATTCTTCTTAGGTTTTTCAATAGTTCAGTAGAGAGAGAGATAGCACATATACATCAGAAGTCAACATTTTGACTTGTCAAAATAAGACCAGAGATCTTCTCTAAGAAGATGACACATGAGGTAGCAGATCTGAACACAGGTGATTCCATCACCATGGTGTACCCATCACTGTGTTGCACCCATCACTATGCTACACTCATCATACTACATCCATCATGTTGCATCTATCACCATGCTGCATCTCATCATGTTGCATCCATCATGTTGCATCTATCACCATGCTACATCTCATCATGCTGCATCCATCATGTTGCATCTATCACCATGTTGCATCTCATCACCATGCTGCACCTAGCTAGCTATCTAATCCTCAATGAACCCATGATTATAGCTCTGTCCATCTCTTATTGGAACATCACCATACAGCCCTCTAATAGTCTGAGATCTCAGCAGTATTACACACAACAGCTCCATACATAATGCTAATGATATGAGTCCTTAAATATCCATACGAAATTGACTGTGATGTTATGGCCTGCAGCCTAACACACAGTCTTCAGGCAACATATTCATTTTGCTTGTCCCTTCACACAGTGACCCAATCAGACTTTATGCAGCAGCCTTATTGGATACTTCTGCCTAGCATAACATACCCAAACAAATGGCCATGTTGTCACCTACAGCAATGTGGCATAATCTCAGTGGCTAGGTGACTGTGTAAGGCTGCCTGTGACCATCCTCCTGTAGCTATGGACAGTCACCCTTAACTGCGGATGGGGTCACCTCTTGATCTGCGGTTTAGAACAGCAGATAGGAGCCTCTTCTTAGGCCTCCTTTACTACGGATAGGACAAAGACTAGAGCTCCCTTTAGCTGCGGATTAAAGCCTTATTGACTGC